>VNKC01004625.1:29602-67392 GCA_008042775.1 Drosophila pectinifera | reverse complement strand
CCAATAATGGAATGACAGCCAAATGCCGTTCATATTCCGAAACGCCTTTAAATTCTTAATCATTTAATAACAAAATGTTGCCTTAAATATGATTTGACCAAGAATTAGGATATAAAAATGCCGCTTTAAGGACCCAAAAATCCGCATTTGATGTCTTCTGAAGAGCATAATTTAGCCAATAATGGAATGACAGCCAAATGCCGTTCATATTCCGAAACGCCTTTAAATTCTTAATCATTTAATAACAAAATGTTGCCTTAAATATGATTTGACCAAGAATTAGGATATAAAAATGCCGCTTTAAGGACCCAAAAATCCGCATTTGATGTCTTCTGAAGAGCATAATTTAGCCAATAATGGAATGACAGCCAAATGCCGTATACTGTCCGATTCGCCGTTAAATTCTTAATTATTTAGAAATTATATATGGGAAAAAACGAAAAAAAAAATTTAGGTCGATTTTTGAAAAAATGATAAGGGGTTAAAATTGCCAAAAATTTGCAAAAAATTTATTTTCTTTAATTTCCAAAATCAATATGCAGATTAATTCACTAAAAAAAAAACTAGCATAGAACCGCTTTCCGATTCCAAATTAAGGCTGTTTTGACTGAGTTATGAATATTTTTAGCTTTGAGTTGTCCCAAAAATTAGAACATAAAAACCCCATTTAAAAACCCAAAAATACATATTTTCGTAACTGCATAGTTTCACCAAAAATGGAGTGTTCGCCAAATGCCCTATATTGCTCGATTCGCCGTTAAATTCTTTAATATTTACAATTAAAATATGTAAACAAAAAACTTTGTCCAATTTTTTAAAATTTGATAAGTGGTTACATCATTAAAATCGTCAAAAAGTGGCCAAAAATAAATTTTTAAACTAAATATACAGATTTATTATTTACAAAAGACTAGCACAGAACTGCTTCCGAATTGAAATTAATTTTTTTACTATTTTTAAACTAAATATGCAGATTTATTAGCAACCGCAATATAAATGCTGTTTAAAAATTAGGCAAAGAGTACAGAGAATACCAGCTGTCATTTCTCTTCGCTTGGTATTTTATTCCCATCGAAATAAATTGTGAAATTTGTATGAAAAATCCACTGAAATTTGGCTTGAGGTACCAGGCGAACAGAACGAGATAGCAGGCGACTGCTCCTTAAAATTTTAAGGCACCCAAAACAGTATGCTGCACATTTTGGTAGAGCGAGACAGAGACTATAGCGGCAGAGACTAGAGCGGCAGAGACTAGAGCGGCAGAGACTAGAGCGACAGGGACTAGAGCGGCAGACTAGAGCGGCAGAGACTAGAGCGGCAGAGACTTGAGAGGCAGAGACTAGGGAGATAGCGTAATTACTATTGTTTTCCAGTTTATCGAAGAGTACAGAGAATACCAGCTGCCATTTCTCTTCGCTTGATATTATTCCCATCGATGTGTGAAATTTGTATGAAGAGAGCGAGATCGTATTAGCGTTGTTTTCCAGTGGAACTAAGAGTGCAGCGGCCACCAGCTGGCATTTCTCTTCGCCTGTTAGTTACGATCTGCCAGGATTAAAAAATTCCGATTTAAGAACCCAAATATGCGCAAACTTGGGGTCTTGTCGAAAGCATATTTTGGCAGCAGGCACATCGCGTGCCCAGGACTAGGATGTCGTGGCTTTATTGTAAAAAAATATATGGATCGACTAAAAGCACATCCCAACAGCCTAGTCAAGAAACTTGAAATGGCTGCAAGTAATATTGCTGATCCTGACAAGAGTCGAAAGAAGACCGAATCGTGGTGTCGTCTCAGGACCTGCCGGCCCGGGTTCTGACTTAAGCAGCAACAAATAAAATAAATAAGTAAAATAATATTGAATAATAAAAGTAGCTCCCTAATATGTTAACATTTTTATTTATAGTATATATTGTAGAAGGATTAGATTAATCAAATGGTGAAAATGTACCTTTTATATTCAATAAAAAAAAGGAAATAAAGTAGGCAATGCCGATGCCGAATTTGCTGGCAAACTCTTGGCTACTTTTGGCCAAAAGTGCAACGTTTCGGAAAATGATTTTCCAGCAGCTAACAGGGGGGGAAATGCGGAATGGGAAATGGGAAATGGCAGCGCCAATTTGACGCTCGAACAATTTGCACAGCTTTAAATGTCAGCTCGCATGCAAAATGTCATAATTCAAATTGGGCGGCAGGCGGCAGCTAGCCACGCCCACAACCAGGGCCGCTGTCCTGCCAAAAAGGACGCTCCCGCCCCCATCTCTCTCTGGAAAGGGGTCCTTGTGGGTTAAGCGGTGCCCTGAGCCTCTACACGGAGCAAAAAATATATACAATTGCCTGTCTTAAAACATTTGTAAAAGCGGCAGCCTTTTCTGATAAATAAAGTATTATTTACGCATTTCTTCTTTATTTATAAATGAATAGTTTAAATTTAAGTACTAATAAATCTTTAAAAATAGTAGAAACAAGGTTTTTAGTGAAGTCAGACACTCGGTTTTCTTTCTTAGCACAACTCACAAGAATTAATATTTACAGACTAACATTAATAAAGAAATGAGATTGCAATTAATGTAGAAACTTGGCAATTTATGTTTTAATGTATTTAATGAATAAAAGGTCTAAATAAAATTTAAACTATATCTTTTATTTAATCAGGTATTTATTATTAGGGGTATTAAAAACTTGGGTGTAATAATAGTAGCACTAAAAAAATCTGGACAAACTAGCACAGCCTTTTAGTTGCCTTGAAGTCTCTAATTAAATCCAACTTTAATACAGTGTATAAAGGCCAATCTTTGTGTAACTCACAACTCAAAAATCCCCAAGAATTACATACTATTAGCTACGTAAAACCCAAAGTCCACTATAAATCAAACTGGGCCAGCACGAACTCCCTGCTTGAATTTTCGAAATAACTTCGAAGCGAAGGCAGATCGAATCACAGTTTATTCGGAAGAACCAAACCTTCTATGAATTCCTAGGGCATTTCCGATTCGATGTGGTACAGAGAGTCTTCCTCCCTGGCCACCCCCCTCAAGTAAGAGAACACATCTCATCTCTGCTCTATAATTTCTTTTCTTTTTTGTTTGTTTGCTGTTTTTGTTGGCTTTTTGAGCTGTTGTTTAGGCCGTGTCAAAAAATGTTTGAAAATTGCCTGTGCCTATGGCATGAACTTTTATGGCTTTGCCAGCACAAAATTTGTCACGGCGCTTAGTTTAGAGTTCGGGGCTATGCCCTGGCTGACCTTTGACCGGAGACCCCCCCGGAGTAATAGATTTTTCCCGGCTTAGTTTTTAAAACCACCTTGGCTTGGGCTTAGCCGGCAGCTCAGATGATAAATGCATTTCGCGCCGGCATTTCCGAATTTCAATTAAGTTGCCACCCTCGGCCCGCCCTTGGGCTGCGTCACAGTTGCACTGAGCGCATTTTTATGAAATTCTAATGATGTTCCAGGACGGCGGCGGCCCCTCCCCATGGCCAGGACATTCATGAACTTTGGGCAATAAAGAAACTTTTGCCGAACAGCGCTACGTGTGTGTGGCATTACTTTAATTGCCGCTCCTGCTGTCGTGTTATTGCTGTAACATTTCGCACGTGACTTTCGGATTTTATGGCTTTTAATTTCACGTATTTAGTTACGGATAATGTTAATTGTATTCGCCCTGCGCTCTATGCCCTCCGCCCTACGCCCCCCCAGTTATGAGGCCCCAATTGACAGGACTCGGGGTCCTTTGTCACAGATGACACGCTTTGTGCTCGGCAGGCGGGCAGAGGCAGTCAATTGTATACCCTAATTAGTGGCCGATGATGGGGCGACATGATATGATAATGGCAGTATGGCCCTCGACAGGACATTCAGTTGGAGTCGGTTCAAAGCAGATCGGAGGCCATTTAGAGCACATGGGTCACAGGTCCTTCGGATTGCTGCTCTTTTGCGCTTTAACTTGTAAAAAAAAAGGCACAGACTTCAGTTAAATCAATTAGTAGTTTATAACTTATAAGTTGTTGTTGTTGCTTGGCTTGTACGTTGCAGGTAAAATGTAAAAGAGGGCTACATATATGCCCTGAAGATCTTTTTGAAAGCCAGCGCCCTCAAGAAAGAGATTGCGGTTCTGCCAATTCTCTCTCCAGCTCTGGTTTTACTTAGTAAATTACTTTTAATTCTACAGCTAATATTTATACAATAGTTATTCTCTTTAAAGGTCTGTTTCCTGACTATATAACTCACATTGTTGTGTGTTGATAGTTGTTGCTGCTTGGCTTGTACGTAAAAGAGGGCTACATTCTGAAGATCTTTCCGAAAACCAGCGGCCTCAAGAGAGCGAAAACTGCTTTCGCTGAATCTCTCTTAAAGCTGGAGCGCAAAGGGAAAGAGCGAAATGCCAATTCTCTTTTTAAACGGCTTCGCGGGCAACCGAGAAGCAGAACCTCCCCTCTCCAGCTCTGACTTTGCTTAGTAAATTACTCTTAATTCCACAGCTAATAGCTAATATAATAGCTCTTCACTTTAAAGGTCTGTTTCCTGACTATCTAACACAGATTGCCTCTTGGCTGCCTGCATGACCCTATTAATTATTTACAGGGCACTCGGAATTCGATTTACTCATCTCTTGTTTTCATTATATTCCCTATGTGTGTGTGTGTTTTTGGGCGGCATGTAAATTTAATGATGTCAACGAAGGCAATAAGGCAACAAGGCAAAGGCCTAGCACGCGGTGGGTTTC
Source organism: Drosophila pectinifera (assembly GCA_008042775.1). Lineage (NCBI taxonomy): Eukaryota > Metazoa > Arthropoda > Insecta > Diptera > Drosophilidae > Drosophila > Drosophila pectinifera. The sequence goes on along the minus strand of VNKC01004625.1, from coordinate 62,670 downwards.
AGGTTTTAATTATCGAAAGAGCCGCACACAGACAACTCAAAGCCGACAACAACAAGTGTATGAATAATGATTCGTTACAGGATCCTCTCGTCGGACAAATAATAATATGTAATTTTCCGGCCATTGAAACATTTGCACAAATAAGGAAATTGACTGAACCGTTTGGCCAAATGACTTTGCCACGTCCTCTAGGCATCTGCAGCTGTATTTGTGTGTCTGTATCTGCGTCTCTATATCCGATTCCGGCCCAACTCCTAGGCCAATCCCTAACCCAATGCCAGCTCCTAATTCCAGGCAGAACTCCCTGTCTGAGCCTTATGAGTTATGGCTTTGGCCGGCGTCTGCTGCTCCATTTGACTCGGGCTTGCCTTACTCAAGTAAATCATTTTAATATTTAAATTAAATCAACTTCAAAATCAACTACCACCTCACAGATACAGGGAGAGAAACGGGGTTGAGAAATGGCAACTTAAAACATAGCAAATGCTCACAACTTAATAATATATAACCCCACAAACTTAAGCTTAATAATAGCTAGTATAGTAGCTTATTTTTCTCAGTGCCTGCTCTTGCTTGCCGGAAGTTGCTCCTCCTCTCCTCATGGCCTAATCTTTTACATTCGAACCGGCAATCGGAATGACTTTAAGGCGTTAATTATAATGCGAGACATGCGAGCTTTTTAGATGAGGGGATAAAGCGTGTGTCTGCAATATAATTTTGATGGGCCAAGGTATACATACATATATATATATATACATATATGGGCCCCAAACGAGATGGGAAGCTATTGAGGGAGAACACGAGAACTTAATACATATTTCTGGGTCCCGTGGGAGGTTCCTTCCATTTAAACAAATAATTGTGATTGTCAATTAGAGTTCTCTCATTATTATAGCAAGCAGTTTTCTTTACAGAATTTATATATAGCTTTCAGGAGAAAACCCCTACTGAATGTCTAGGAATTAATTCCACATCGCTGGACCTAGAATATTCAAATCCAAATGCTGTTTTTGGACATTCAATCAAGCCTGACACCCAAACCCCATACTTGCGGTGGCTGTCTACAGCAAAGTGCCATTAGTAATGTGAAATTATTTTGAATTTATTCTCCGGAGTCTGGAGAGATATGAAAAATGTGCAAGCTGGAGATGAAACGAATAAATCATCAGAGGAGGTCCTGGGACAGCCTCAGCATCAGCTGGCAGAGTCGGTGTCCCCAGATTTTCCCCCCACAAATTTCGGTTGACTAATTGAAAGTTCGCAAAGGCCGGGAAGTGTGTACAGTGTGTACTGTGTGTGTGTGCTGTGTGTGGGGAGCACACAGGCGGCGGCGGGGAGAGTCAAGTTAAGTTGAGCATTTGGCAAATGGCAAACATGACGTAAAACATTCTGGCAACAAGTCCGGGAAATAACGAAGCAAACGGAAAACAATGCCGGCAACTGTGTGTGGATGTAAAAATCGTTCTTAACAAATTGCACGCGTGTCAAAATGAAAAGGCATAAATTTTTAATGCCCCCGTCTCGATGGCGATTTAACTTAAAAATTGTCACTGCGGCGGTGCGGTGCCTTTGGTCGGCTCAAATCGAATCGCAAGTGGTTCAAGCGGCTCTGCTTTTGTTCACGACGGCGACTTTGCGGGGGGATAATTAATTAAAAATCGATAAGAATTTGATTTGGATTTAACGGCTCCGGCTGAGCGGGTCCGAGAATTATGATGCTTAGTCAGCCGAAAGCCGAAAGCTCCGCGGCATCCGACATCCCATGACAAACGACCCCCAAACCCCAAACCCCAAACCGCGGGGCAAACACAACACCTCCCACATGAGTCCGTCCGGCGCTCTGCTTTTGTTTACGACTCTCGACTTGCAATTAGGTATAAATTTTTCGAATGCGAATTCCCAGCGGGATGTGTATGAAAGGTATATATAATATATATGCACGCTGTATGCGCGGGGCGTCTATAAATAGTCAAGCGCTTCGGTTCGCTTTTAGCCATGTGGTCCACCTGATTTGATTGTTTGCCAATGAAAATGATTGCCGGCTATAAATTCGGCGGGCGGCGAGGGTGCCTCCGATTTATAACCCACATCCGCGGCACTCTCTTCCTCTCTCTCTCTGTTCGAATTAATACCCCATTTTTGGTATAGTAATATTTACGATTTCGCTGATGGAAACTTGCCTAATAAATTGTTCATATTTTAGAGCCGCGAAACGAGCTGTCGATTTAGGTGAGTTATCTACGGGTTTCTATAAATAGCCAGGGTATGAATAATGGTTCTTTTTTGGGATCAATTCCTCACGTAATTAGATCATTTTAATTGTGTAAATTAAGGTCGTAATTATATGAATATGTGGTGTTAAATAAATAGGTTAACTAGGAGGAGAGCCAAAAGAAGTTTGTAGCTGGAAGGAAAAATACAAGTCCCCAATATATATATATATATATATATATATCAGACTTATAGGTACTAGTTATAAGTCCTATACCTATTCAGTTCTTAGGAAATGTATAAGAAATATTGTTTTTATCTAGATCTCTTAGTATCTCCTTAAGGTAATTAGAGGAAAGCTTTGTAGCTTTGGTTTCCATGACATTATTTTTAAGCAACCTTCTAAATGTATTAAATAAGAGCTACCTCCTACTTTCTTGAATTCGAATAGAGTTAACTATAATAGTACTTTAAGTACAGCGCCCACTATATTATTACTTTGAATAGAACATATTTTTAAGCCCGAATTCCAGGCCATTCTACACGGTATCCCATGGCCCAGAGACCCTGCCTCGACCGCGTTTCCTTTACGCTGCTTCGATGGGAACGTGTGAATTTATGGTGGCCATAAATTAACTCACAAACAACACACTCGAAGGTCGCCCTGGGGACGAGGGCAAAGGGCTGCCACAGGGGGGTTAAAAGGGGGTCAGAAGAATGGGGCTAAGAAGCGCTGGCCCAGTTTGCTGCTCGCCAGGGAGCTAATTATTGTAAATTGTGCATTAATCTCGGCACGGCCAAGAGTTTCCGATTTGGCAATCCTTTCGGAGTCTCTCCGTTTCTGGAGCAAGCAAGGATAAACCAAGGATGTCAAGATATATTGACTGTATCTATAGAGGTCAGTATTTGTAATCGTTTCGGCAACTTACCCTTGCAAACCTTCCGGTGGGTGAGCGCCTTGGTGGGGTCCCGGTAGAAGCCCTCCTTGCACTGGTGACAGTTGCGGCCCGTGGTCGAGTGGCGGCAGTTCTGGCAGACGCCGCCGGAGACGCCCTGCGACAGCCGGAAGATCTCCATGTTAAAGCGGCACTGGCGGGCATGCTTGTTGCAGTTGCACTCTGGAGGAAAAAACGGGATATTAACAAGGATATACCAGAGGAAGCTAGGCCATAAATGGAAATAAATGGCAAGCAAAATGCTTTGTCCCAAGACTGCGGGTGGATCCATCCATTTGGCTTAGGCTGTGTAATTTATGCGGCGATTTGTTTTGAATCACTTACTCAAGACTCAGGCCTCTTGGAGATGCCCCTCAAAAAAGAGGCTGAGGAATGACCCATCGGGAAATAACTTAATCTTGGCTAACTGCTTTCAATTGAGAGCTTGCTACCAGGACAGGGTCTCCAATTAATTAGGACTGATTTACTCTAGGCTGGCTTATAGGTAATTTGTTATATATTCCTGATTTTCCAGAGATTTCTGTCTCTCCATACATATATAGCTGGCACCTGAACCCGATAGAGAGCCATATGGTCAGCCAGTCCGGCGGATATGGCGGACACATCCCATTCGATCGGTGCAGAGCGAGTGGCTTCTTTGCTCATGCTTTGTTGCCTGCTGCCATGTTATGCTTCTGGCAAACAGTTTTGCTATTGACTTTCGATGGCGACTGCTGCGGTTACAGCTGCCAGCCAGGGGGTACACTGGGAGAAAGCCCCGGCTGTCAAGCCGCCAAACTTTAGACAAGCCGTCTTATAAGCTCTACAAAAAATAGAGGAAGGCAGGCATCCACGAATGATATCATTAATTTGGCTTAGACAGATTATTAAGAGCTGCTCCCTGGGCTTTTTTTAAACTGTAGCCGTTGCCACTGCTGAGTTGGCATCTTCTGGCTGAGGTTTCGACGCAAAAGGAGACACGGACAGAAGCTGTCAATGGCAAAGGCCACGGATGTTGCTGTTGCTGCTGCTGCTGCTGATGTTGCAGCTTGCGGCTAGACCCAGCCTGGAGTCCACCGTCGAGGGCCCACTGTCTGCGCTTCCGACATTCGACAGCTCCAGCTCCAGCTTCAGCTACAGCTCCTCCTGGAGCTCCATATGCAGCTCCAGCGACAGTTCAGAGTTCGGTGCTGCTCGCTGGGCACACATGTTATAATTATCTCCGCACATTGCTCTGGGCCAGTGGCAGACAAAGCGACTCTTCCAGACCCAGACCCAGAGATAGGGACAGGGACAGGGACAGACCCCCCTTCCCCATGCCCATGGCGCATGCCAGCCGCAGACAAAGTTATGTCAGCGCAAATATTTGAACGCAGTCAGGACTGTCGCATTCATACACTTGGAATAGAACTGGACTTCGAGGGCAGAAAGTCGTTGAAATAATAATAAAATAAATACATTTTAAAGCGTAACATTTCAAGGTTGCATCTCAAATGAATTTATCGATTATATAAAGCGCTTTGGTCACTCTAATTGCCTGCTAACTGACAGAGAACCCTTTGGAGAATTCGAAATCAGAAATAAATACAAAACAAATAATAATCAAATAATTTAGTTTAAGTGTTTCGTTTATGCGGTTTCAAGGTTGCTTTTCAAATGAGTTTATCGATTATATAAAGCGCTTTGGTCACTCTAATTGCCTGCTAACTGACAAAGAACCCTCCGAGAAATTAAAAAATTAGAAATAAATTCAAAACAAATTATAATCAAATAATTTAGTTTAAGTGTTATGTTTATGCGGTTTTAAGGTTGCTTCTCAAATGAATTTATCGATTATATAAAGGGATTTGGTCACTCTAATTGCTTGCTAACTGACAGAGAACCGTCTCATGAATAAGAAATAATTATAATAAATAAATTCATAGCCTGAAATTAATTGAATTCAAAAATATGTGTATTTTCCTGCCCTGTTTGATCTGTTTGTTGACTAAATAATGTGTATACCCTATTTGTTGCCAGTGTATGGACAGGAGAAGAGTCGGGGTCCGTTCGTTGTAGAATCGTCAACAAAAGCTAAGCAAATATTTAGAAAAAGCAGAGCCCAAAGCACGGCGTGTGGCTAATTGCCAAGCTACTGCCAAGAGTCACCAGAGCTACCCAGCTACCAGGCCCAGCTCCAGCTTCCAGCTACCAGCTTCCAGCTCTGGGCCGCGAAAAGGGTTCGGCGTCGGTGTTAAAAATGCTAGATAATTAATTTTAATGACACACTTACGACCTGCGACTGCCGGCCGGGCGAATGCAACTTGATTTATGGGCCGGGCCGCGAGATTTTCGTTTGCTTTTCAGGTCTCTGTTTCGGGGCCATGTAAATTTCATTTCGACGATTACAAAATGCCCATCCAGCTCAATCAAATGCGACTTAAAGCGATGCATAAAACCGTTCATTAGCCGGACCCCAAGCTGCCGTGGTGTCCGAGAAAGGTGAGTCCAGTAATTAAGTTCAAATTTGATAAGTGGCCCCCTAAAAACACTCTTTTTTTGTCAGGGGAGACAATGGATTCGTCAGTATCAGTATCGGTATCGGTATCTGTATCCGCATCTGGATCTGTGTCGCTGCCTGGGAGAGTTTCCCCTACAAAACATGTTCAGGCGGCTTAACTTTCGGCTCGAATAAGTCACTAAGCTAATTAAAAATGCTCTTCGTAGTTCGGACCATGGATAATATTATGTTTCTGGTCCTCAGCTAACAAAAGCTACCAAAAGCTACCAAAATCCTAGCATAAAGGGCTCTGGTCAGTTGAGGACACTTTCCGCAGTAACTCCTTGCTGGCAAAAAGCTATGCATGTGATGAATGGAAGCCTTTGATATCTTCCCAATCCTAAAAACGGAACGGAGTCCTCGCTTTGGCATCTCTAATTAACTGCCAAAGCAAGCGCTTTTTTCCGTCCTGGACTTCTGGCCTTGGATGTGGCCAGGGGCAGATTTGGCCAAGCTTAGCAGCTCAAAAATGAACGGCTCCGGAGCTCGGAGCGACCGGGTCGCTGATAAATGGTCGAAAAGCGTTCGCTTTGGCCACGGCCAAAACAAACCAATACATTCTGGACCAAAAGCAAACGCAAACCGACCAAACGCCAATCCAACGTTACGCTTTTAACTTGCCTTTGCCACATGCCAAGTTTATGCGTTGCCAGGGTTGCATCTTCTAAGCATTTATCGATAATTTGCAGGTCCTTGGTCACTCTAATTGCTGGTAATTTGACAGATACTAACAAATGAAATGTAACAAATGAAATGTAATATCTATAATAGGTCAAATTCATTGAATATTATTTTATCCCTTAAGGAGATAATAATAATCAAGTCTCCGTGCCAAACCAATCGAAATTCGTGTTTCCCGCACTTGGCATAAACCCTTGACGGGTTTTCAACGCCCTCCTGCTTCCGAGGCTGTGTGTTTTTTGGGGGCTGGAGCCGGGGCTTTCCTTGTCCATGTCCAGGTCCATGCTGCAGCGTCCTGCCAGCGAGTCCTGGCTGAGAGTTTTCCATTTTACCCTCTGTACTAGTCGTTGTCGACATTTCATCGTTTTATGATTGATTGCGTTCGCCTCGCAGTGATTTTCGGTTACCGAAAATTGTGAATTGAATTCGTGCTGGCCACAAAGTGGGGTGGGGCAGGCAGAGAGGCAGGGGGATCAGTGAAAAACCGGAAACTGTGGAAAGTGCCGGGAGTGAGGCAGGGGGAGTTGCCTTTGAATTGCCGTTGTTGCTGCGATTGTGGTTGCGGTTGCTGCTCTTGCGTTTTTGCACTGCAATTTGACAATTTCATCGCAAAATTGTTTTGGTGTTTGTGGCCGTGTTGTGTGTGGTGTGCGTGGTGTGTGCGGCCTGGTGTGTGTTTCTCAGTGATTTGTGAAAAGTGAAATTGTTGTGGAACACATAAAACAAGAGCTATCAAACCCATAAAACATTCAACTTCCAAATCAAGAGCTTCGTAATTAGATCCTACTCTTACCCAGACCCAAAGCGTCTGTAGGCTGAGGAGCACTTTCTTTATAATCTATATACACATATTTCCTATAAGTAAACCAATTTATTAATTGGAAAGACAAGGCGTAGTGATTGTTTCCTCGAACTGGGAATTATGTCATGCCGATCCGCACAGATCTTCTGCCTAACCCAATTCCGAGCGCCAATCTTTGAACTGGCGAGAGAACACAGAGGGCTGCTCCAAGTATTTATAAACATTTCCATCGTAAAGGCCCCAAAACACTCGTAAACAGGCAGAAACTTTCATAAATTGTTCGCACTTTCTTCGCTGGAAGAAGCACTGAGCAATACCGAGAAGCAGCCTCTTACACATGGCCCTAACACATACCCAACCCCCTCGGGCATTATAATAGCCAGAATCGGCCAGAGTAATTACCAGTTGTAGGGTTTTCTTTCAGCTTTCGGCTGCCTTCATATTTCGTCTGTCACCTAGAAAGACTTCATTTTGCTAACGACCACAAAAAGCCAGCGAATTAGCCAACAAGATCTGCTACCAAGGGGGATTCCCTTTGAAATGGAACATTAAACGTTGAGTTTCGACAGCAATGTTAATGGGTTAACTGGGGGGAAGAATAGAGGAATTAAATAATGAAGTCTAAGGCAGTCTAAGGTTAAGGGAATGTATTGATTCAGCCAGGAATAAGTGTGACTCACAGCCTCTCTGTGTTTTGTGATGGTTTCTAGAGCCATCTTTTTAGTGTTACTTAGTGGGAAATATTTATAAAATATTAGACATTAGAAGGAATTTGTGCCCACACAATGGGACAGGAACAAGCACTAGAATAATGGATTAAAGCTGGCTGCCCACGCCCGGGGACGAGTGACTCTCTGGGGGCGCCTCCTGGGCAAACTGCAAACTGCAATTAAGGCCGCCTCAGCCGCAGCTTTTGTTTGCAGCATTTTGCGTGCCGCAGCTGCAACATTTAGCTTGTCAACGATTACAAATTGTGCGCTGACGGCGGCGAAATACAAAAAAAAAAAATAAATACGACACAGAAGCGGGCCATTCTGTGCTTAAAAATACTTTCGAGGAGGCCAACTTGTTGTTGAAGTCCGTGGCGGCTCTCTAATTAACGCCCCGGCGAATTAACATATAAATATATACACAGCCGATATCCTGCCGCCAATAAAGTAGCATGTTCATGGGGAGAGAGGACGGGGGATTTATGTGTTGGCTTTTCGGGAAAAACGCTCTTTCGAGGCGTCTCTGTTTGTTATTTTATTTAAATCAAGGCACCAAATTACTTGCATCTTCCTTTTAGTTTTGGGAATTCCAATACGGCTTTTCGGGCCTTACAATTCCCGATTTCCAATTTCCAATTCCCTATTTTCGGTTTCCCAAATTAGTGCGGAGGACCCCAAAGAAAAACAATAAACAAATTTCGGAAAATGTTTGTGTGAGCGCCCAGCCTCGAGATCGATTCGAGGGTCGGGCCGGGTCGGGGTCGGTTCGGGTGCGAGGGGTGGGTTAAATAAACGACTCGTTAAGACACATAAATAAAACGCAGCAAGTTCTCTAATTAAGTCGCCCTGAAAGGCACACACACTCGCGCCTTTTCGGTGGAAAAGTGGGCCCGAAACGAAAACAAAATGCGTTAAGTGAATGGAAACTGTAAATAAAAGAACCGAGCAAACACCGATCGAGCTGAGGATCCGAGGGTGATGTATAATATTGGCAGTGCCGCATATAAGCCCGATTGATAAACGGGTTTTGCCCACAACATATGGCGCCCGATCTTGGCACCTTAAGTGCATTTGATAGTTCACATAAAGCAGGCAGGCGTGGATGCTTAGCCAGCCTTAATAGCTCGTTTCTATTCAAATATATATAAAGAGCTGTTTTAGAGGACAGCCACCTCTCTTCATAGGCAGCCATTGTAGGGAATTTAAGAGAGATTTCCAAGCCAGAACTTTGATCCTGCAGCAAGGACACCCAGCTCGTCTTCTATTGAGTACTGCCACCTCAATTGCCTTTGCTGCTGGTGTTGAAAACTCTGCTCGAGTGGCATCTGTATCTGTAGCTGTAGCTGCATCCGTATCCGAGGGATAAGATAAACAACAAAAGAAAAGGTTGCTGCTGGGTTTTGATCTTTGTTTTGATTGGAATTTGGAATTAGGATTTTCGGTTTCGAAATCGGACTCGTGTGTGGATCGAGGCACTCAAAGAAACCTTTATTAAAAACTAAAATCAATAGGGAAATACTATTACTTAATGGGATATTTAATAAATAGAAAGAGGACAAGATTACTTAAGGGAATTAATCAAGGAAGAGACTCAACTCTAATGGTTTTTAGACCTTTTCCATCTCGATTTCTCGCAGTGCCCCCTGTCTATTCCATAGATCAGTTGGGCTGGAGGTCGGAGCTTGGAGCTGCTGGTGTTGAAATGTCAGCCGGCACTTGCTGCACATGGCCTCCGAGTGAGGCAGTATGTTTTGTTTAACATTTTTCTCGCTTTTCGTGGCAGTTGCAGTTGCATTTGCATTTAGCCTGTTTGTTTATCTTTGGGAGCTGCTGCACGTGTCTGCCATCGTGGACTCTGTGCCCATGGGCCACGCCTTAATGGCCATCGAGGACCAGGGGCTAATTCATATAAATGATTTTTAAATGCGCAAAAATGCGCTACTACTGATTCCCAATAGAGTTGTAGATTGCATTTAATTAAGCAGAAAAACTCTGTCACTCCAGCTGCCGCTGTGGCTGCTAGTGTGAATGTCAATTAAAAATCGTATCTGAGTATCTCAGGGTCTCTCTGCATCTTGGCATCTCGAAGATGGTCTATCTGCGGCCGGCCGAACAAGTTCCCCGGAAACCTCCGCCGAAAGGTCAAAAGCCGCCTGGAGCTGGTGCCGCCACGAAACATAAATCAGCAGGGCACTCTGTACTATAAATATATACACATTCCTCTATATATATGCTGGATCAGGGGCAGGAGAAGTACAAAGCTGATTTCAATGTCACATGCAGTTATTTGCAGATTTCTCAGCTCTTTTCGAGAGGGAAACCTCTGCCTTTGTGACAACTTGTTGCCCTTCTGGTGTAAAGTCCTGACATGATCTTAGATCTTGGAGAGAAGGTACACATATACCTTAAGACTGAGACGGATCTTATTATATTATTAATATATCTACCCTACCCACTTTAAAGTATTCTAGAAAACCCCCGACCCTCGACAGCAACCAATATTAATGGCTTGCCTCTCACTTCTTGACCCTAAATGAGTAGCTGGCATTCAGGTGAAAAAAGGCCTTATGATTTTGCACCTTATTGCGTAAATGCTGTGAGGGCCTTCGGGTTTTAGCCAGAATCTACCACTGCCACAGTTGCTCTTTCCACATTTTTTATTGTAGTTTTTGGCAATTCGTCATGGTCATGATATCGGAGTACGTGTAAGATCTCCAGCTGGGCGGCAGAAATCCAAGTACCTTTGTGGTGCCCCTCCTGCCGCTGCCTCTTATGGCACTTAAGCAAATTAATAAGAGATGCCACAATGCCACCGAATACTGAACACTGAACAGTGAACACTGGTTACTGGATACTGGGTGCTGGGATACTGGGACCCTGGACTCGGCTCTACGGATATGACAATGCGAAATCCCAAATCCGTATCCGAGTTTGCATCTGAATGCCAGAAACGGCAAGGAGGGCGTGTCGTTTTCATGGACATTAATCTTTTTTTATTCCCCTCTCCCAGGGGCTGCTGGTGTGTGTGTGTTGTGTGTGTGTGTGTGCCTTTATTGTGTGTGCATTTATTGTCTGCTGCGAGTTTGAGGCTTCGATTTGGTCAATTGTTCAATGAGTTTTCCGAGCAGCTGCTCTGCTCGGCTCGACTCTCTGGCCATGTTGCATATTTCTGGCCAGCTACCAGGGCTCTTCTGCTGCACTGAGAGTAAAACTAGCAGATAAAACTAGCAGACAAAACTGGTAAATAAAACTAGCAAATAAAACTAGCAACAAAAACTGGCAGGTAAAACTGGCAAATAAAAATGGCAGAGAGAAGTTCCCTTAAAAATAAGAACTCCAACTGGAGATGAGAGGTGAGTTTAAGCAAGTTATAAATACTTTCCAGGCTTGACTCATTCTCCACCCTTTTAAGCCATCTTTTCTGCCAGTGCAGGCAAAGGAAAATGCATGCAAAACTATGTATGGAGTATGGAGTCCCTCGTGCGGCCTTTGCATTTATTTACATTTGTTCCAGGCACACGGACGGACAGCAGGACCATCGGGGACAGACCGAATGGCGATGCATTCAAATTCGCATCCACATGCACTCACAGTGGCATTGACATTCATTCATCCGGCCAGGAGGGAGCGGGCGGGGCAGAGCCTTTTCTTTCTGGGTTTTTTCGGGGGGTTAGCCAGGGAGTAGCGGCCCCTGTCCCTGGCCAACAGGTGTGCGAAATGGAAAGGTTTTATTGCAGGGACAGGGAGAGAGGCGGCGGCAGCTACTAATCAATTAGTGACAACATAAATCGATTTCCATTGAGAGCCAGCGAGAGAGCCATAAAGGCGGAAAACGATATCAGGAAGGAAGGATATAGGCGGGAACAGGGATTATGATCGGCGTGAGGATTACAGGGGCTTACGAGGGAGTTGCCATCAAGGGAAGGGGTTTGTCAGGGGCATCAATGCATGAAGCATATGTGTGGTAATATACTTAATAAAAGTAAACAGGAATTCCCTTGATTTAGCAACTGGTTTTAGTCCCTCAAACTCTTTACCCTTTCTAATCTGTACCTATATCTTTGCCTGAACGATTCTAATGAACCTGTTGTCCTATCCGAGGACCCATCTCGGCCGGTAATGAGCATATGGGCCATTAAACGCATCGGGTTTGAGCCGGGCTAGGTGATAAGCGAACTCTGATGAGATACTTAGCCCTGGGAGTGATGGCACTTATGATTATTAGCCGCTCACACGAGGCCGCCATTCAAAACCCGGCCAGATGACTATCTCAGTTCGGGCCAGGTCGAGTCAGGGTCTGAGTACTTGGACAATACGGTTACCCGATAGCTACCATTTGGCAGTGCCATTCACCTGAGTGCCGCATAAAGTATATTGTCATCCGCGAGATGCAGATGCAGATGCAGATTCAGTTCGGTTCGGGGGATGGGAGCTGGTAACTGAGAGCTGGTAACTGGGAACTGGGAACTGGGAACTGGGAACTGGGAACTGGGAACTGGTAACTAGAAACTGGGACTGGGACTCAGACTGGGCTGGGGACAAGTCGTGAAAGTAACATGAAGCAAATCACAATGGCCCGAACAATGATAATAAGTAAAATGTGCTGGCTTTCCCGCAACGATCTCGATCTGGTCATGACTCCCAGCCGAATCCGAATCCGAATCCGAATCTTTATTAATATTTTTCTGTACATATATTTATAGGTTCGTTGTTTCTGCTGTTTGGCCAGAAATGCCCGGGGTCAAAGCGATAAACGGAAGCTGATCTGCGCTCCAATTGAACCCTGGGACAACGACGACGACTGCAATTTGCATATTCGAGACAATGGGCTAGGAGTATCTGTATCTGTATCTAACTGTGGCAAGTATCTTGAGCGGCCCTGCAGATGCCTTTTGGCCGATAGATGGGCCGGCGAAAAGTTAATTACTGGGGGAAGAAATTAACACTTGCCAGTGGCAGTCTTGGTCCCAATCGCAATCGCAATCCCAGCCCCAATCCCCGAACCAGTCGTAAAAGGCTTCTGCGGCCAACAAGTGCAGATAGTATTTATGGCCAAGACAAAGCCGCAACACAAGATGGCCATGTACGGGGCTCCCTTTACGGCTCGTTCTGCGGTCACTTCGCCTACTATCTTATGCCATTTTACTTTATGGGACGTTTTGCAATTTCATAAAGCAAGGACAGCCCAGGATAGGGATAGGCATAGGCTGGGATAGGATAGCTGGCCACAGCCAGCCGCATCCTGGGTGTCCTGGGTGTTTATTAAATGCCAAACTTCTCACAAAGGGCTGGCAGCACCAGCAGGCAGCAGGCGGCCTGGAAAACAAACAAACAACGGCCACAAAAAAAAATACGAGAAAAGATACAAAAAACAGGAGAAAGAGAATCTCGCACTGCCCCTTAACGACTTTTGTTTGCCGCTGTTTTGTTTATACCCTTCCTCAGCGGAGCTCGTTCCCTGGAACGCAATGTTTTCCATCTTGCCCAATGCCGGGAATCACTTCGATGGGTTTATCATCCCGATCCCGATCCCGAGAGTTTCTGATTTGTTTAGAAAACAAAGATTACTTTAGTGGAGAGCAAATCTGGCCCAGATAGAGCAAGAACTAAGATCTTGCAATGCCTCCAGAATGGGTGTGAGTTGGTAATGTGTAATTATAGCATGTAAATAAAAATAAATGCATTCAGAAAATCAGTTTAATAATAGGTTTTAAAATAAAACAAGAAAAAATCATGGTAAATGTAACCATTACTTCACATTTACTAATAGAATCTAACTCATTATTGTGTGCTTATAATTCCCAAGGGTGTTTTTTCGAGTGAATCCTTCTACAGGTTAAATTCTTCTTATGGTTAAATCCTTCTTCTGGTTAAATCTTTCTTCTGGTTAAATCCTTCTTTTGGTTAAATCCTTTTATAGCAAATGATCAAAGAATAGTTGTAGTATGTGTGACAGTTCATTCTTTCAAATATCCCACAAATACAAGAAATTTAACAGGAAATGCAGAAATGCAGAAATTATGGGCTTATAATTCCCAAGTCAAAATTTCTAAGAAGCTAAAAGTCTAAAGAGCCAAGAATTAAAGAGAGAGTTGCGTCAAATATGACAGTTAAGCCTTTTAAATATCCCACAAAATATAAAAAATGTAACGGATTATTATTATAAATGATGTAAATATTATTATTATAATTCCCAAGTCCAAATTTCTAAGAAGCTAAAAGTCTAAAGAGCCAAGAGTTAAAGAGGAAGTTAAATGAGGAAAACTTGACAGAAGGAGTGCTTTTTTTATAAAATCATTAATCATTTTTAGAGATACAAATACCAGTTTATGTTCCAGTTAAAAAACTCCCCTTTTAGAGTATTATGTCTACCGACCTTTGCTGCTCGCTTAGTTGCCAGATTTTTTGTCCCCCGATATTTTATATGTTTTTCCTTTTTGGCTATCTCTCACAATTTTTTGTGTCACATTTATCGCACTTTATAATTAAAAGAAGCAAAAGGCAGGAGACGGAGATGGAGATCCCTAAGCCAGGGAGAAGTGGCTGTGCACCCCGTTTTATGGCTAGTCCCTGGCCGAGGCCTTATCAGTTGGCTAAATAATGATAACAATAAACAAGAGTCGAGCCGAGCCGAGCCGAGGCGAGGCTGGGCTTTGTTGTAAACGCTACTGCCCCTTGGAGCTGCCTCGGCTTTTAATAAATTACATATTTATGTATCTCCAGTTGGCTTCTCCGAGTTGGAGTTGGAGCTGGAGCTGGAGACCCTGTTCCGGGGCCGGATCCCGGCTAGTTGGCATAATTGTTGGGCCCCACGCGATGCCAGGCGATGCGAGGCGCTGCGAGGCGACGCGGCGGAAGATTAACAACTTCCGAAATGGCTTTTTTAATGACACCAATTATGAGTTTCTTATCGGGCCAGCAGCTGGACATTCCGCCGTCCAGCAGCCACCTTTTTGGGGCACTTCTTCTTCATTTCGAACTTTTAATGAAGTCATTTCTCCGCCCGAAGTGGGTGCACTTGTGGGCGGCGGGGCCAGGTGTCGCTCAGGCGACTTTCGCTGCATTGTTTGTCATTCTTAATCTCAGATTCCCCCAAACTTTTTCCCTGTTTTTTCCTCGCATTTTGTTTTGTTTCTGTTTACACTCTTTACTGTACCTCTTGGCCATTGTTTCCCTTTAATTCTCCGGGGAGCGAGCCCAGCTTCTTAAATAGTTGGCCGTGATAAGAAAACTTCTGAAATGGGCAGGGTAGAAGCTGGGATAATTGCCTGCATTTAGTGGTTACAGCTGCAGGTACCCCTGACCTCAAACTCTACTTATGTGACTAAGCTTATGGTTAGTTTTGGCTACTTGGGGAGATACCCTAACCTCCCCCAACGAACTCTGGAAGAAAGCGCAGTCCAACCATTCATCAGTTGGCTGGAAGACCCCCATCTCTCCATCTCTCCACCTTTCACTTCCTTTTGCTTTCCAAATACTTGTGGTGTCGCCTCCAATCAGGGAACTTGACCGATTTGTTTACGCACACAGATGGCCAACTTCGATTTGTTTGAGCCGATAATTTGGTGTTTGTCTCACATCGTTGCAGCTCTCTCAGTGTCTCAGTGTCTCTGCTGCGCTAATGAAGCCAATGTCAATTCGCCAGCGGGACGGCAGAGGAGCTGGCCAGCACTAGGCCGAGTTTCCCCGGGATTCCCCTTCGCCGCGGCGGCGCCTGGCGATTGTGCAACGTCATCGCGGCGAGGTGTCGGAGCTGCTATTGCGGAGCTGCCCTCAGACGGGTTGATTAATTAAATGTAATTGAGTTTTAATAGGCTGGCAGAGCAGCTCCGGACCGGCCTTCGGCCCTCACTGCTGCACTGCAAGCACACTCGAAAAAAAAACTAAGTTATAAGTCAATATGTAACATATTCAAGATATAATCTATGAAGTCTGCAAGTTATCTGAAAAAGCACTTGAGAATTCTAAGCAAATTGTGAAAAACAACTCCATTAACTCGTCACTTCTCAGACACTCCACAAATAAGTAATAATGAAGTAATAATGCTTTGTTTAATTATTGTTTTTTTTCGAGTGCAAGATGCGGGTGTCACCGAAGGTCGCGTGGGCAGTCACACTCACAGTTGTCCAACCGCCGGACTCATTAGCAACTCTTCGAGCCCGACTCTGGTATCTGTGGGATTGGGAAAGCCGTCGGGCTGAGCCACTAGCCCGCGCTTAACAATCACTTAGCGCATTATTAAAAACGCTTTTTGATTGCGCTTTGGCGTGTCGGGTCGCCGGATCAGCATTTGCCGGCAGTCCGATTGAAATGGATACGCGTTGCCACTCCGATCTTGGCCTGGCCGGCATCACAGAGCACTGGCTACCCTACATCGGAGAGTAGCGGGTGATTAGATAAGCGGAGAATGTACCTGGAACTGACTAGGAGAAGGGAGTATACTGTGGGCTTATGAGTCCCAAGAGTGAATTTCTAGGGAATTCTTTCCTGCCAAAGTAATAGATTTAAGAGTAAAAGTAGTAGAAGGTGTGGGAGAAAGAAGAAATGTACCAATACAGCAAATTTAGCAAATGTGTGCTTATAATTCCCAAGTGACAATTTTTAAGAAGCAAAACAAACAATAAACAATAGTTTAAAAATAATAAAAGTAGTAGGAAGTGTAGGAGTTCCTTGCTATACAACAAATACAATACAAGAAACCAAGAGAGCAAATTTAGCAAATTTGTGCTTATAATTCCCAAGTGTCAATTTTTGAGAAGCAAAATGTGTGCTTATAATTCCCAAGTGACAATTTTAAGAGAAGAAAACAAACAATATACAATAGTTTAAAATGAAAAAAGTAGTAGCAAGTGTGGGAGTTCCTTCCTATACAACAAATACAAGAAATTTACCAAGACAGCAAATTTAGCAAATGTGTGCTTATAATTCCCAAGTGTCAATTTTTGAGAAGCAAAACTAACAATACAACAATAGTTTTAGGAGTAAAATTAGTACAAGGGATGTCAGTTTCTCCCTTTTAAAATTATAAACAATGAAAAAGCTATTCCAAAACAAGCAATTTCGCTGTTGTGTGCTTATAATTCCCAAGTACAAATTTCTAGAATACTTAACCCTTCAAATCATAATATTTCATAATATTTCGCTGCCAGAACAAAGAGTATTTCCCATATTCGACTAGCCAAACCCTTTTGTCTCCGTCACAATTCCATCTTCTCTGCTGCCAGCCTCCGCCACATTTTAATTGACCATGGCCAAGAAGTCGCACTTGGAAATGTCTCAATCAAAAACCCAAAAAAAAGGCTCGAAGAAACGAGACGGAGTCCGGCAGATACAACTGCCCACAGCAAATCTACATAAATATTTGTGGCCCTCCCGCTCTCCTGGGGCGGGAAAAGCAAATGAAAAAATAAAATAAAATAAAACCGAATCGAAACTTTTTCTTTTGAGGCTGTCGATGTTTATGTTGTTTTGGGAACACGCCCAGCGTACATCAAAGTGTTGTTTTTCTTGTAGCCGAGAGTGTGCGTGTGTTGTGTGCTGTGTGTTGGGTGTGTGTTGGGTGTGTGTTGGCTGTGTGTGTGTGTAGATAATTTGCATTTGATTACGGGTTGTTGGCTGCGAAAATTGCGGTTCCGGCAAAAGGCTTTGATTTCTAATCAAAGCCGTTGGATCTTGTAGAACGAAGATTAGGAGGAGTCAAGTCACAGTTTCTTTTGACACGGGTCTTACGATACTTGATCCGCTTTTCCCCCAGCCTCCATGTCTCTCGTTTTTTTCTCTGTTTCTCGGTTCTCTGTTCTCGTTTCTCGTGAGAGATTTCCCCGAGTTTAAGTTGGGACAGAGTCGATGAAGTTGTCAATGTTCTCGAGGCAACGACATGCCGCCTAATAAGCTCGTTTGCAGACCTCAAAAATTAATAACATCGAATTAACAATGGGGAAAATCTACGACTTGTGTAGGGACGACAACGACACGACAAAAGGCCAACTCAATAACAATAAAAATAACAAGATGTCATAAAATGAGTCCGGAGTCTGGAGTCTGGAACCCCGAGTGCGGCAGGGAGGAAAGCCCAAAAATACATAAATAAATAAATAAACAAACAAATGGACGGGCGAATGCAAAGGACACCCCACCTTGGGCCGGGCCGGATCGGATGTAAGCGTGCAAAAAAAGGATAATTACGTGCTTGAGCATCACAATGAAAAAAAAAACCAAATTAAAGTGAGCCGGCGAAAGGGGAGGCAAGTCCTGGAACGGCAGGAGGGGGACTCTCGCCCTTGGCAAATAAACAGCCGCATAAAAAACGCCACTCCAACCCGAAAGACAAGACAGCGACGAGAACCAACCACCGAAGGCAACAAATAATGCAAAAATGCAAAAACCTCGACTATGAAATACCCGGGCATCAGTGTTGCAAGCCCAAAGGAGGCAGGAAAATCAGGAAACCAAGAATATATCCCTTTAAAAATAACCTATTTAGTGCCTACTTTTGTCATTCTTTTTAATATCTTCTGAGCCATGTTGATATTATTATTATATTTTCTTTTCTTTTTAATATATTATTTATTATATTTTAGAAAGAAACCCCCTAAAGAACACATTTTCCTAGTAAAACATAGCTATTTCTATCATACCCCTCAGCTCTGGGGTACAAAAAATAAAAAGGAAATCTTAAAATTTGTCAAATGAAAATATTTTGAAAAAGGAGAAATACAAAAATAAAAAAATATAAAAACGATGAGTACCCACCACCACCACCAGCCCCGAAAATGCCACAATGAAAGCTAGATTATTGTTGTTGGCTTTCCCTTTTCCGAGTTGCCGCTTCGATGACTTAATCTCGTCGTCTTTTGGCGCCTGTCAGGCTCCGAGGAGAGTCGACTCGAGAAATCTCGTCCAGAGATAGTCCGGAGCCCTTTTCCCTGAAATCCCCGCCGCCGGGTTCCCCGGTACGGAAAACCCTTTTGGGCAAACGGCTTTACCTTTCAAGCAGGTGACCATTTGTCAGACCTCTTCCCCAGCTCCAGCTCCAGCCTCAGACCCAGCCCCAGGCCCAGGACCAGGCCCAGGCAGGCCTGGAACATCCCCCGGACAAAGGGGTGGCTTCCTCGTCGGCATAGAACTTCAATTTGGGAAATACTTTTGCACAAAATATTTGTGTAAAATTTAATTAAAGTAAAAATGCCCAAAATAACATCGATGGATGCCTCTGGCCGCCCGACTGCCTGACTGCCTGACTGGGAAAAGCAATAACGAACTAAATGGAAACTAGTTGCCCCTTCGTGATGGTGGTGAGTCCCTGGCGGAGGACCGACTGCCAAGGGAGCAGCCTTGGCCATATCAGGGCATTTTTCCTAATGGGAATAAATAGAATTAATTGCCAGATAAACTGTGAGAAAGTCAAGGTAAATTGAGATGGACTCGAGCCGAGGGACAGGGACTGCAACTCTTAAATGAAATGAAATGTAACATTTACAAGGAAATTGTTAGAAAAGGTATTGATATTTTAAACATTTAACAAGAAATTGTTAGAAAAGGTATTAATATTTAAACATTTATAAAGGAATTGTTTCAAAAGGTATATTAAAAATATTTGTAAGGAAAATGTTATAAAACGTATTAACATTTAAACTATTTAAACAAGTATAAAGTTATTAATGCTGGCCTGTGTTTACACATTTATTTACTCAAAAACTAGGGATACTTGTACTTATTAAGCAGTCAAATCTTTTTGGTAAGGTTCCCACTAAGTCTCGAGACCCCAATGAACTGATCATCTCCGCTCTGATCTTGGGGGACTGTAAACAGTGCCTAGAGCCTCATTAGGGTCTCGAAAGAAAGCTCTCTCCGGCCCCCGAGATTCCCCGTGTCCGTGTGAAATGCTCCCTCCCTCCTGGGTCGATGCCTGGCTGCGATAGCTCGGCCCGAAGTTAATTATTTGCCTGACCCAAGGCGACTGGCACACACACCTGCCCTGGCCCTGGCCACACTCCACACACCATTCCACACCCAGCACACACCTCCCAGCCCCTCGGTGCCGTCAAACAGCATCATCTCGTGATGGGCATCATTCGACAGTTTCAATTTTAATTGCTTTTAACATCTCCCGTCCGATTTTCGGGGCTTTGGCTTTGGCTTTTCCAACTTGGAATTTGCTTTTCATTTATTTTATCTTATTTTATTTTGATTTTTTGTGTTTTTTACTCTTCTTTGGCTGTTTGTTTATCTTTTGTGTGTAGTGGGGGCACTGGAGGGTTAATATTTGAGTTTGTCTTTGTCCGGAGGCGTGGCAGCCGCCCTACAAAAAACATTAAAAACCGTCGAAAATAAAGAAACATGTTGCAATTTGGTCAACTCGCCTAATGAGCTTTTTATTTGACTAAAAAACTCTGGCGGAGAATATACAAAGCACCGGAGGGGCCACTCCAAGGGGGGGACCAGTCAGTGGCGGGGCTAGCAGGGGTACAAATCGGGGATTAGGAGTATAGTGGGGTATCATCTATAATTCAGCTGGGTAAATAACGAAAGATACTTGTTTTGCTATAAAACTTGATACAACAATTGTTGCCACCTCTTTTATACTTTTACTTTATAAAATTTCTGTTTATAATTCCCAAGTAGTGGGCTTACCCCATGTACCTAACTCGCAAAACTGGTTCTAAATCATATTTCTAGTAAATGGAAACCTCAAAAAACCCTTAAGACAGGCAGAAGATGAATATATAATATATATAAAATATTTAAACAATAATAACTAAAGGATATAAAACCTGTACCTAGCTCATTTTAGTACCCTGCAATTTATGGTACCTTTGAAATGTATCCCCCTGCACTCAGCCTTTTATTTGATTAGATTTCTGTTTATAATTCCCAAGTAGTGAGCTTACCCTATGTACCTAACTCGTTAAATTGGTTCTGAACCGTATTTCAAGTAAATAAAAACCTCAAAAAGCCCTTAGACAGGCAGAAGATAAATATATAATATATATAAAATATTTAAACAATAATAACTAAAGTATATACAACTCGTACCTAGCTCTTTTCAGTACCCTGCAATTTTTGATACCTTCTAAATGTACCCCATTGCACTCAGCCTCTGGTTTCGGCAGGGGGCGAAGTGGGCTTGAGGACCCCACCCACAGCCGCCAGCAGATTTTGGCTCGTTTTTCGAACAAAACACAAATTGTGTGTTAAAGTCTTGTGATTAAACAACTTTGGCACCTCCCACCGCCCCCGCAGGCCCCGCAGCCGCTGCTTTTTGATTGCACTTCACACCTATGGGCCTGTACCCACACACACCCATATATATGCATATATATACACACACCTGGGGCCGACTGGGAGGCGTCATCTAGGTGCTACCTCGATGTCGTTCTCGGCCACTTTGCGCAACTTCTTCGCCGCGATTTTCAGCCGGGATTTTCGGATTTCGGGATTTTTGGATTTAAAGATTTGAAGATTTCTTTGGATTCTTGGATAAATTCGCCCGCTGACAGGCGGAAAGGCGCGCGGAGGTTCGGGGCACTTGGCCCGATAATTAGGCGTATCTGGAGCGCATTTTATGGCCTGTTCGCAGGGGATGGCCTGGCATGGCCCACCGGCCCAGCAGAGAGCCACTGTGGAGGGGAACCGTGTTTGTTTATCTATAAAACAAGTCCGAACCAGGCCAAGAACCTATCAATCAAACGGCGTGACTAAATACAACTTAAAAATAGGTTAGACGGGCCCATAAAAGTCTGAATGACCCGGAAAACGCTCACAGAACTCAAGAAATAATAAACAGTAAGTGAATAAAAATTAAAATTATGTTCCTCTGATTGAAGGAAATCAGTCATTCGTTGTTTAATTTATGCGCAAAACACTCTTCTTTTCGCGCGTATTTATTCATTTATTTGCAGAGTGTTTAGTGCAGATTTCCCAGAAAATTGAATAGGGATTTTTCCGGTATAAACTTAAAGAGCAAAATTACCTGAGAAATCTACAAGTTCTATTTGATTAATTCAGCGAAACCAATGTCTAGTCCTGGGCTCAATTCTGAGGAACTGAATTCAAAACAGGAAGACTGCTGATTTTTTGTTAGCCTTAAATTAAAGAAGACCTTTCTATTGTTGAATTTATGAGGAAAAGTCTTTGACTTTTCGAGTTTAAATAGAAGCATATTTGAATGGGGAAAAAGAAGACCTATAATTGTGAAATAAAGTTCTTTAATTCGGGCCTTATTATTATATCTTTCTTAAGTATATTTTTATAATTTTGAAATGGAATTGAAGCAGTGTAAATTGGTAACTGAATGCTTTAGGAGGTCCTTAAAGGCCTGCCATTAATTTAATTAATCTAAGATTTAGTCTTTAAAGTTTGCTCTATATTGTTACAATAAAAGCATATTTAAGTGGGAAAAAGTCTTATTTCTCTATCTATATATTTGCCTATCTATTTTTCTATATATCTATCTATCTATCTAACTGACAAAATGTTGTTTAATCAGGGTAATAAGCTGTTACTTATTATTATATCTTTCTTAACATTAAAAAGGTCTTAAAGCTGTGTAAATTAGTTCCTAACAAATTTCTAGGATGCCCTTACAGACCTTCCATTAATACAATTAATTCAGGATTTAATCCTTAAAGTTAAAGCTCTATATTGTGACAATAAAAGCATATTGAAATGGGAAAAGGTACATTTCTCTATCTATATATTAGACTACCTATTTTTCTATATATCTATGTATCTATCTATCTGACATAATGTTGTTTAATTAGGGTAATAAGCTGGTACTTATTATTATATGTCTCTATATAATAAAAAGGAATTAAAGCAGTGTAAATTAGTAACTAACAAATGCCTAGGATGCCCTTACAGACCCTCCATTAATACAATTAATCCAGGACTTAATCTTTGAAGTCTGGCCATTAATCTGTATATAGGCTCTGACAAATTCCACTAGGCAGAACTTAACCTTAAAGGAAGGAACTTATATCCCTGTTGGCCCCTCTCTCAGCCTCTCTGGCTGCCTTTTTGGTGGTAATAAAATAAGGAAATACAACATTTTGTTTGTAGATCCTTGGCTGCTGCTGCCTGGCTTTAGTTATGTTTAATTTCTGGTCATTTTATGGCGCCCGCAACTGCAGCGGCGGCTTCTGGCTTCTGTTGCCGCCGATGCTGCCCCTGTGGGGCATGGGGCATGGGGCATGGCCAGTCAAGGTGCAGCAGCAGCAGCGGCAGCAGCGGCAGCAGCGGCAACAATAAAAAGACGAGATGGGCGAATCTCGAATCGCATGTCCAAGTGTTTTGAAGCGTGCAAGCTTCGGGAAGCCGAGAAGTTGTTGCCAGTTGCCGGTTGCCGGTTGCAAGTTGGCAGTTGGCAGTTGCCAGTTGCCGCTGTGGCATAAGTCAACATGTCTGCGGCAAACACCATGTGCCGTGTGCGCTGTTGCCTGCATAAATCTGTTGCATGTTGCAGATGGTAAATGGTAAATGGTAAATGGCAAAATGTTGAGCCTGCTTTGGCGGCGTCCACGTTTTTCATCTGAGCATTTGCGCTTCACTGCGATTTATTTGCCCGTTGTTTGTAATGCCATTTATTGCTGCAGTTTGCAGTTTGCAGTGTGCAGTGGCTGCTGCAGCTTCCCTCCCCTTGTTGCCACTGCTGTTAAATGCTTATTTACATTACGTTTAGCGGCACCGAAAACCTGGCAGCCACCCCGTCTCCCGCCCCCTTCCCCAAGTTAAGAAGGTGAAAAGCGGGTGCTTAGAGCCCCGAGGAAGTGTCGGCGGCGGCCCAGTATGCATATATATTTTGATTTATGTTGCCGTTCCGCTGCTGCCGCGTTTTTCCCTGTCCGATATGCCATACATATCATTAGGCACCCTCCCGAGGGCAGCTTTATTAGTTCCCAGAAGTAGAGGCTCTCCTGGGTTGCCAGGAAGACCTGTGTTAGCTTCTTGTCTACTAAGTCTCTTAATATTAATGTGCCCAGACTTACTAGTCAGCTAAGTTCAGTGTGCACAAAGCACCAAAGCGGTTGTATAGTAATTTTGTTGCTAAATTTAGACTTTCTTGGGTTGCCAGGAAGACTTTGGGTTCTAAGTCTCTTAATATTAATATGATCAGTGGTTCACAGACTTGCTAGTCAGCTAAGTTCTCTGACCGTTCAGTGTGCACAAAGCACCAGAGCGGTCATAGCTAGGCTTTCTTGGGCTTAAATAGCTATTTATTTAGTTATTCACTTAAGATCTTATCTGGTTTTTCTTATATCTAGCCACTTTGTTCTATTTATATATATATATATACATATATATTTATATATATAAAATAAATATATAAAATCAATATATATAAAATAAATATATATAAAATAAATATATATATATAATATAAATATATATAAAAAAATATATGCATATCTAGTCAAAAGATACTCCCTATTAACCCGAATAATTTGCTATAACCTGACAAGATCCTGGACTGAAAAAGAGTCTTTAGAACCACATATCCTAGAACTTCTTAGGCCCTACTCGCCTTCCTCTCACTGTGGCCTGTTGCATGTTGCTACTACTACTGCTGCTGCTGCTACTGCTGCTGCTGCTACTGCTGCTGCTGCTGCGTCTGCTGTGGCAGACAGTTGCTATTGATGTTGTTGTTGCGCATGGGCAGCTGCCCCAAGTCAGAGTTCGCCCTGTGCCTCTCGCAGATTGGCAGCTCGACGAAGGGAATCTGCGCAATTCGAATTGAAATTCAAAGGAAATTCCCAAGTGCAGCGGGCACATGTGCCGCGTCCCCCTCTCCCTCGGCTGTTTGTGTACAAATGTATTAGCAACAAAAATGATTTAATAGATTCCACGAACACAGGCCGGCCTGCTCCTGCTCCTCCTCCGCCCAGGGTCCCTCCGGCACTCCGGCACTCTGGCACTCCTCGTCGCTGCTGTTTGTGTTGACATTTGCCAACTGGCCAGGCGGCATTCACGGCTTATTAAAAATGTATCTGACAGCGCCATGAAGTATGCAACAATCTCCTTGCCACACGGACTGAGGGAGGGGCGGCAGTCCTGGCCCCTGATCCAATTAACTGCTTACACAAAACTCAAATGGCCAGACAAATAGAGACGAAGCGAGCGAGGAGGGTCCTCCAGCCGGAGGAGGGCAGGACATGTGTACGGGCGAGATTCAGCCACTCCAGCTCACCTGCCAGCTTGGCCGGCAAGTAATAACAGTTAAAATCAACGCACAGCATTCGTCCTGGCATCCTGGCATCCTGGCTGGCCCTTGGCCATTTCCTAGCAGACACAAGCATTCACCATCCAGGGGGGAAGCCCTTTTTTCCATACCTTTTGAGGCAGCTGCTGCGGCATGGAAAGTCTGGACCTGGACTTTGAGGTCCGTCTTGTTCAGTAAATAAATATAGATATAAGTCTACATTTTATGCTAAAGAATTACACCTTTTGGCAAGAGTATAAGTAATGTTTTTTAAGCATAAATAGGTTCCCCTTCAATGATAACTAATTACTGCCTGGCTTGTTTTTAGAAAAATCTATTAAAAGTCTCACAGTTTTCCACTATTTTTCTAATAAATAACCTAAAGAATTTCCTTGAATATATATCCTTTTTATAGAGCATTTGCGCTGCCAGGACACCTCTAGATCCAACTCAAAGCTGCTGACTTAACATTGCCGTTTTGTTTTGTCTTGTTTGGCTTTTGAGCTCCTGCGTCCTGCGTCCTGCGTCCTGTGTGTCCTGGCTGCTGTTGCCTTTTGCTTTTGCTTTTGACGTTCCCTGGCTGATGATGGCCTGATGAGCCTGCGACGGTCCTTGGCCGCCGGGGCTGCATGTGTAGCGTTATGTGCATAAAAAATAATCATAATCACTTGAAAGCCAAGCCCGAGAGAACCCAGACCCAACTCCAAACCCCAATCCCGACTCAAACTCCTTCTCCAGGACTTATTTTTGGCTGCGAGCGTTTTGAGCACTTTGCACGGCACAGAAAATAATAAATAAAGCACAAATCCAGCGGCGGCCAAGTGATTTTCACTCTGCGTTGCCGGGGCCGGGGCCTTTTTCAAATATGGCTAAATGAATTTTGATGAAATACAGGCACCACGCATGCCGACATTAAAGTCAAAGGGTAAAGGTCACCAGGAGAGCGGGGCCAGGACCTCCTCCTGCATGTGTGTGAGTGTGTGAGTGCTGGCCAGTAAATCAGAGCGAATGGCGATGACAGCCTCGTCACAGACAGCCGGCCATCATAACGAATGGCCCGACATACCTATGCCAAGCCCGTTCCCAACTCCAAATCCAAAATCCCTGGAAAACCCATTCGCCACCTGGGGACTTCATTTTCCCGGGTGAGTCCTTTTTCCCCTGTGCCCGCTGATCGAGGAGGTCAAAGGTATATAGTCTTAGGACGAATATATGTCATAGAAAACTCCAAGCAAAGCTATGACTTCCTCGGAGCTTAGTCACTCGTTTAGTCCTAGTTTATTCCCAAGATAAATCTTTATAAAATAGCCTAAAAAACCCAGGGTATCCCTTGGTCGTGGCCGCTTCGTTCCCGCTTTTTTTCGCACTCTGAAGTGCGCATTTGACAAGCCCGGTAAACAACAATTAAAATGACAACGGAGGAGCCTGGCCACGGCGAAGGGACTTTGCACGTCTCGCTTTTCGCTTTCGCTTAGTTAGGGAGAATGTACAAAAAATGAAAAATGGAAAATGGAAAAGCGAGAAAAAGCAGGTCCTGAAATGTAACTGATGAAAACTGACACAAGGATGCTGTGCGAAATTATAGCCGCAGGACCTTCGCATTCCCACACAAAGCAGCAGCGGCGAAGCAGCCGCCGAACAATGCCCCAGCCGCCCCGCTCTCCCGCTCCCCCGGAATCAGGGCAAATAACTTGAGGACATGCCAATGCAATTTCGAATCAATGTCCAGGCGGCCAATGAAGACGCAGCCAGGACAGGCGACAGGCGACCAAAAAAATAGTAAATCCGAAGGGGAACCTGAGCTGAAGCCCAGGCGACAGCATCCACAGAGATGAATATGTTTTTTGGCGGAGAGAAATGGTCAAAATGGTCAGAACTCCCCCAAGACTTTCCTTTACTTTGAGGGATTTAAAGGACATTTTTAGAGGGGCTTTCAAATGTTTAAAATTAACTTAAAATGCGGAATTAGTTGCCAAGAAAGTGAGGTGCTTGCAGGACTCCTTTAAAGAGTTAATAAATAGTTGAATCAGCACCCAGAGGGATGAATATGTATTTTGGCAGAGAAAATGGTCAGTACTCCCCCAAGACTTTGCTTTACTTTGAGGGATTTTATAGAAAATACTTAGAAGGAATTTAAAATGCTTAAAATTATATTAAAATGCGGAATTAGTTGTCAAGAAGGTGAGGTGGTAGCAGGACACCTTTAAGTAAATAGTAAATAAATAGTTGATTCAGCACCCAGAGAGATGAATGTGTTTTGTTTGAGGATAGAAATGGTCAGTAGTCCCCTAAGACTTTGTTTTTTCTTTGAGGGTTTTATAGAAAATATTTGAAAGGGCTTTAAAATGTTTAAAATTAACATAAAATGCAGATTTAGTTGCCAAGAAGGTGAGGTGGTTGCAGGACACCTTTAATTAAATATTAAATAAATAGTTGAATCAGCACCCAGAGAGATGAATATGTTTTTTTGGCAGAGAGAAATGGTCTGTACACCCCTAAGAGTTTGCTTTTACTTTGAGGGATTTATAGAAAATATTTGGAAGGGCTTTAAAATGTATAAAATTAGCTAAGACTTTCTTTTTACTTTGAGGGATTTATAGAAAATATTTAGAGGGACTTTTAAATGATTAAAATTAACTAAGACTTTGTTTTTACTCTGAGGGATTTGTAGATAATATTTAGAGGGACTTTAAAATGTTTAAAATCAACTTAAAATGCTAAATTAGTTGCCAATAAGATGAGGTACTTAAAAGCTACCTTTAAAGAGCTAACAAATAGTTGATTCACATACTTATTAACTCGGAAAGGTGTGAACTTAGCTCTTAACTCATCAGCTTGCTTAGCCACATTTTAAATGCTGCCAATTAGTAGTTCTGTGAATCGTTTTTGTTTAGAACTGAGACATAGTTGGCTCTCCCCTGACCTTGTGATACATTTAGCCGCCTTTAGATGACACATAACCATCAAGAGGGTCCCCCTCCTCCCCGCCTCCATTCGATTTTCGGTTGGACAAATTGGCCGGCTAATTTGCGCGGCATTTGCCTAAGCCCCGGAACATTTATCACAGCTCCTAAGCATTCTAGACCCGTCCGTCTGTCCGTCTGTCCGTCACGATCTGATAGGTTGGGCGGGGGCAGGGGAAACCGCAGTGGAACTATTTTCGTAGCATCAACAACGCGGCGTATGAGTAATGTCTTGATTTGCCAAACGTTTTAACGGATTTAAATTAATTTATTGCGTCGCCCGGCGTTAATTTTAGCCGCCTCTTGAATTCTGTTTGTTTGTTTTCGCTCCAATTCGGTTTTACTTTTGGACTAGCTCTCCGCTGCCTATTCCCAATCCAAATCCGAATCTATATCCGACTCCCAGTCCCAGTCCGAGGCGAAGGTGTTGACGGAAGTGCGATAAAGACTCTGAGCAGATCGGGTCAAAGTTTGGCCGCCGTCTGCCCTCTTGGGAATATATTACTTGGCTGTGCGGGGAGATGGATCTCTTTCTTCTATAAATCCATGAAATTTATGCCCGGAGTTGGGAGTTTTTGCCGATTTATGGATGGCTTCCGGTGCTGTTGCTTCTTGGGAAAATAATGGGAATGCATCTGTGCATAAATCAGGCCTCTGCTGTTGATTGTTTCAAAATATCCGCCTGATTGGGTTTATATTTTGTAATGCCAAATGGTAAACGAGACAATTACAGTATTTCAGTGGGGTTTACTTTGATAAATATTATATTTTAAGTATATATATTTATATATATTAAGTATTTTAGGCAGCAAGTCATAGGTTTCATTTGAGGAACTGCTCTTAAGTGAATCCTTCTTTCAGGTTAAGGTTCAGGTTGAGCTTTCCCATAACCCCTCTGTATTTGCTTATTTAAATATATTTATATACCTATACCCCTTGTTAATAAACCCCCCTATATTTGCCTGTATAAATATCCTGATATATATATATTTACTCCCCCGAAATCCCTCCATGTGGGCTGAGGTCCTGGCATGCAAATTGCCGCCACATTCGATATCGACTCGGCGGGATTCGATTCGATTCGATTCCAATGCAATCCGGGCGCATATGGTCGCTTTTCCGCATTTTCCGTGGCCTTTCCTCATCGGAAACATTTGCCGGCGAGGACATTTTCCGTTTCCCTTTCATTGGCGGTCAGTAATTGCCGGCTCTGTTGCCTTTACTCCTGCTTTTGTTTTTGTTTTTGTTTGAGGTCACATTGAACGTCAAAGGCAGCGTTAATTTCGTTTGCCCATAAACATGCAACATATGCGCGAGTCCTGCGTCCTGCGTCCTTCTGGCCGGGCAACTGCAACCCTAATAAACCCCTGGCCAGGGGCAGAGGCAGAGGGAGGCGGATGCTGCCACACGTGCCTGCCCCTGATAAGAGACCCTGTCCCGCCCCCTGGCCCTGGCCTGGTGTGCGCCGGGCTGGTGTGACTGTGATTTATGCACTAAACAATGCCAAAGGTCCCGCCTGCATGTCCTGCGCCAGGAGCGGCAAAAAAATGCAATGTTGTGGCACGTGATGACCACGAAGGACACTTTCATCAAGTGCCGGGAACATGCAGTGCCATGGAACATGGAGTGAAGTCTGTGGGGGATTTGGGGTTATTTGGGGGCTCTGCCTAGGCCTGGTGATCTAGGATCTCTCGCTGGCGAGATATACTCCAAGGAAACTCCTTGAACAGAAGGGTATTTATTATTGTTTTTTGCCAGAGCCTGCCCTCATATTTTCGGGTATTTCCCAAAGATAAATTGTAAAGAACCAGCCGTCTATATAGGATATGGCAGGAGGCATATATATGGCAGGACTGAGCTCGCTCTTGTGTGGAAAATGCTTATCAAATTAATTTCGCTTAAGTTCGCGCTTATTGTTCGGGCTCAGCGAGTTTTAGAGGGTTAATTGCGAGGGTTTATCCCGGCGCTGATTGAATGTTTGTGCGCCGAGGAGGGTTGTGGCGATTGGTGGCAGGGGGCAGGGGAGCAGGGAAAGCGGTCTCACTTACGCACTCACCCCCGCCCCTGGCCCTGCTACACGTGTCCGCCGAGTTGTTCAATTATGGCTAAGCCAAATCCGCAGCCCAAACAGTCTTCGAGGTCGTTTCCCGCCCAGCCAGGACTCTTATCCTGCGCCGAAAAAGAGCAAGTCCCCGTCGTCCCCGCTGACGTTAAGAAGAAAACCAAACACACGCGACAGGCGGCTGGAGATTGAATTCAGATGGAGTTGCTCCCCGCTCCGGAGGAGGAGGAGGAATCTGCCACACGGCACCCTGCACCCTGCACCCTTGCAACTTCTTTATTTTAACTTTGCGCCCCGATATGTTTGCCCAACAGATTGGCCCGGCCCAGTCCTTGGGGGTTACTCCGCCCGGGCAGGGAAATTTCCCTTTATTGGGCGACTCCTGCCACTCTGGTCCAGGTAGCAACCCAGACCAGGTATGGCTTGGCTTTCAGGTAGAGTCCATCGAGTGTCCCCGCAAAGGTATTGGCCAATAAAGCAAAGCGGAATCCGGTGCCTTCTCGGCTGGAAAACTCAACTGCCCGCCCTGCAATCCCCCAAATGGTATCAATCTGGCTGAATGTTGACTTATTTAAGCAGTTTTCCCGAAGGATTCTTTCTGCCCAGAGAATGTTTGGGAAAGAGCCTGGGTAATGCCTCTAAAGCAGGCAGGATAAAGCATCTGCTATACGCCTTTGTGTAGTGTTCTTGGCCTGGCTTTATTCCTAATTCAA
Source organism: Drosophila pectinifera (assembly GCA_008042775.1). Lineage (NCBI taxonomy): Eukaryota > Metazoa > Arthropoda > Insecta > Diptera > Drosophilidae > Drosophila > Drosophila pectinifera. The sequence goes on along the minus strand of VNKC01004625.1, from coordinate 31,857 downwards.
ATAGGAGTATTTCTGCCTTGAATGTTTGTTATTAAGTTATGGTAATAAGAGTGTTTTAACCGGGGAAGAAGTCTCCTTCTGCTGACTGCAATTATTCATGCAATTATTTATCGAAAAGGGAGTTCACCTGGCACAGCAAATTAAATAAATATTAGTTGGACTAGTGCCCTGCCTTTATAAGACAGAAAGAGCTTCTAAATAAATATATATTCCATATATATTCATATATATTGAAATAGGAGTATTTTTGCCTTGAATATTGGTTATTGAATTATGGTAAAAAAGAGTGTTTTAACCGAGGAAGAAGTCTGTCCTTTTGCTGACTGCAATTATTCTTGAAAGTATTTATCGAAAAGGGAGTTCACCTGGCATAGTAAAGTAAATAAATACTAGCCAAAGCTGGTCTAGTGCCCTGCCATTATAAGCCAGAAAGAGCTTCTGAATAAATAAATAAATATATATATTCCATAGAACTCCCAATAACTAACAAAGACTTCTATTAAATGACGAGGAAACCCAAGTAAATAAACAAGTATTTAGTCTTCCAGAGAGGGACTTCGACTGGGTCTTATATGGGGAACTGTAAGTATATATAGGGGGACCTGGATGTATATTCAATCTTGGACTCACCCTTGCACTGGTTGGTCTCCTTGGCCGTGGCCCGCGCCCAGGGCCGGTCGAAGTGGAAGAGTTTGCACCGCTCGCAGTCCCTGCCGGCGGTGTTGTGGCTGCACTCGCAGCTCAGCTGTCCGTTGGCGTCCGGCGAGCACTTGGAGGCGTGGCCGTTGCACTTGCACCGTCCGCCCACCGTGAAGTCCGACACGGCGTAGTGGAGGCCGCCGCCCGCTCCTGTCGCTCCTACAGCTGCCTCAGAGTCTGCTCCTGGACTCAGCTCGATGTTGTTGTTGCTTGCCGGTCCGTGGGCCAGCGGCAGGCTGTACTTGCCGCCGGTGAGCAGCTCGGCGGCCGAGGCCCCCATCTCCGAGAGCGGCAAGTGGAGGCGATGGAACACTATCCGTATGTCCGTGGCCGTCACCCAGTCCTGCAGCACCGGCGAGGAGTCGAGGTCCCGGGCCGAGGGCCGTCCGTCCAGCGTGCTGAAGCCGATCCGCGAGGGCAGCGCCTCGCCGGGGGCGTGGCGGGTGAGGTCCGAGCAGCGGGCTTCGTGCTCGTTGTGACGGCTGACGGTCTGGCGGGCGGGGCGGCCAAAGTAGCGCCGGCACTGCGAGCTGTAGAACTGGAACGGCTGCCAGTTGAGGCCGTAGTCGGAGCTCTTGTAGATCACCATGGAGTCGGGGCGCGGGGCGTGCGGGCACAGCTGCAGGCTCACGTAGGTCAGCTCGAACTTCTTGCCCAAGGAGAGGGTGAGGGTGACGTTGTCCCCGCTCCCCATCCCGCTCCCAATCCCGATGCCGTTGGTTCCTGCTCCTCCACCGGCCACGGGAGCCGAGCGCCAGCAGGTGACGTTGTTGGAGTTGTTTAGGTCGGTGAGGGCCCGGGCGGGGAAGCTGCGCAGCGGGCTGGCCAGGTCGCAGGTGTGACAGGCCATGTCCCGCTCCCGCTCCTGAAACTCGCAGTACCGCTGCGGCCCCTCCGCCCCGCAGGTGCTGCTGGCGGCCACCGGGGCGTCGTAGGCGGCGTTCACGAAGTCCGGCACGCAGACCCGCGGCTCCCCGGCCTTGTCGTAGCAGGGATCGTCGTTGGGGGCGGCCCGAGCGAGGGCCAGGAGCACCAGGCCGCAGACCAGGGCCAAGTGGGGCAGGCCGGCCATCGTTTGGGTCGCTGAAAGGAAGCCACATTTGTCAGTAGTTTGTCACTGGCCAGGACTAGTCCTTATGTTTTAATTCACTTAAGTGTTCTTTGGTAACATTGCTAATGCTAAGTTTAAATAATTTTCTTACGATTTTCCTTAAGATTTTTTACTAGCAATAAACTGTTCTAAATTTAATAATATAATATATATGTTCTCATGCCAAAAAGAGATAAATCTTGAATAGTTTTACTCTCTAAAAAAGTTTTTCAATCTCTCAGTATTTAATAGAACATAAATATTTATATATTTATATATTTATTTATTATATTTATATATTTTATATTTATTATTTATATTTATTTATTTCATATATTTATTTACTGAAAAGTGTCTCAAAAAAGGTCTGCTCAATAAAGGTTAAGCCTTTATTTTTAGTAAAAAAAATTCTAGATATATTCAGTCTTTTTTTTTTGAATAACTTTTGTTTGAAAGTTTTAACATT
>VNKC01004625.1:0-29562 GCA_008042775.1 Drosophila pectinifera | reverse complement strand
AGTTTTAACATTTCCATATAAATTCCCAAAAAATACCCTACTTGGGTTTTATATGTATATATATATTTAATACAATATAGTGTTTAATATATGTATTTAATATTATATTAAGCCAATCAAAATGTAGGTTATTTTTGAAAATAAATTACCCACAAATACTACTTTGTTTTATAGAAATATCTGCATTTAAATTGTATATTTTAAGCACTAATTATTAAATTCCTAATTATTAAATTCTGAATACCTTTTCACTTGGTTTTCGGTTTTCAATCACTGCACAAGTCTTGGATTTTGTCTATAATATTCACTCGATACTCGAAGTTGGGTTTTTAGAGACAAAATGTCACCAGTAATGCCGATTTTGGGTTTTGACAAGGGCTTTTTTTGAGAACTTTGGTTTTGGAGCACTGTTTGGAAAATGTTTTTCAGTTTTGGCCAAGGCAAAACCCTTGCTTTTCACAAAGGAAACCAACTCGAAAAAAAAGAAACGAAACCGAAAATCCGGCGCTTCGGCAGCCGTATGCGCAGGCGTTTTAAGTCGCTAGCTTCGGCTCGCGTCGGGGCGTTTTAAATCGCGTGTGATTCGCGTCGCTGCGTCAAGTCGTCGAGTCGGCTGTCCACAGGCGACTGTGTGCTCGTTCGGCGCTCGGACGCTCGGCTGCTCGGCGGCTCGTTCGCTCGGTGGCTGGTTCGCTCTTCGCTGGTTCGTTCGCCGCGCGAAGGTGTCTGCACGTGCGTGGTGGTGTGTGCGGCTGTGTGTATTGCATCTGTGTTGCGATCGCCAGCCGCAACATGTTGCCAGCGCGAGAGCGGATGCTGCAGCATGCGCTTCTGGCCACAGAGCGGGAGAGAGCGCGCAATGCTCTCTCTTTGCGAGTTGCGCAGTCCGCTGGCAACATTTGTTGCAGCTGCACTAGCCAGGCAACTTTGTTGTCAGTCGCCAGTTGTTGCTATGTTTCAGATCGCATCTCGATTTCTTGATTTCTTGATTTCTGCACTTTGTTGATGTTTTCTGGGGGATCGCACGTCGTAAATTATTTACCACTGCCGTGTGGAGCTTCCTAGTACTACCTAATATTAATATTTACTTTTAAAATAAACCTATAAACTGTATTTGTTAATTAACTTTGAAATGGAGCTTTAAAAACATTAGTTTCCAATCTATTTAAAGCTCTTAAAGTAAAGTATATGGCTATAAATTTTATACATTTACCTAAAAGCCACATCTAGGTATGCAAAACTAATTAACATTTATAGTTTTTATATTTAAATAGTTTTCTTAATTATAATACTACATAAAAACGTGTGTTTTTGCTGAGATAACTTTGCTGACTTCACTTCTATGTTGACTGTCACTCGTGTTAAACATAAAAAGCTAACATAGTTGGTGGACAAAAAACGGATGGGGCTCCCGGAGTTGGGAGCTCAGGGAGCTTTAGTTGAAGGCGAAAAAAGGTGCAAGACATGCCACTTTCCCTCTCTTAACGTCAGCACAATCCAACTTGGCTCAAACCTTGTATTCCATATGCCACACTTCATGCGAACCCATCCCATAAATTCCACAGAAGCTTTTTGGGCGGATAGAGTACATTGTAGACCTTAGAATATATCTATCTATTTCAAAGATTTCAGAGAAAGGAAGGCCAGGAAAAACTCTATTTTCAGTGGGGTCTCTAAGATATCTTCCTGGTTTAGTTGAGTTCTCTAGCATTTAGTTGATTAGCTTTAATACATTCCCTTAATCAGGTTGTAGAAGACATAAGCTCCTTCCCAAAGGCAGCAGGCATTTAGTGTTTATTTATGTGAGCCCAGTCCATAGATTCCACAAGGTTATGGCTGTAATTAGCTGATTATGTTATTGAATCCGAATCGATATGTGTGCAGTATGCGAGCCGAGTCCATAAGTTCCAGTTATTCAGATTATTTACATCTGGTCTTGATTATCCTTTTCATATGTCAAATTAAATGAACTTTAAGCCAAAAACTATTGCATATTGGTAACATTATTATGCAGCTATGTGGGGCGTTCCCCTTGGCCTGTGTTTGGTTAAACCGAACCGAAAGCCCCAAGATCTCTTGGCGTCTCCGGCAGCTTCTCCACTGCGATGTTTCTGTGCCGCGCTGTGTGTTTGCCTTCGATGGCTATCGATAATGAAGACGGCCGCTCGTCTTGGCCCGGTTCGAATCCCCATTCCCACTCCCAATCGCAGCTCCGCCTTAGACTCCGGCTCCGAGCCCGACTCTCGTTCTGGCGTTGGCCAAGTTATTAAGTTGTCGTTAATGAAAATCATCAATTTTCGAAGAGGGGCGCGTAATTACGTCGAGTGGATGGCGATGGCGATGCCGCTGCCGATGACGATGGCTTCATTAAAGCCCGGCCATGGCTCCCGCCCCCACAGCCCCTCGGAGCAGTGGCCGAGGCGCCTACTCCAGTATTTTCTGCATTCTGCCTGCACCTTGCTGATAAGAGTTTCACTTTCAGCTCCATGGGCCCCTAATCGCCGTCCACGCGATTTGTTTGTTTTGGTTTTGGAGGCGCATATAATTAGCTGCGGTGGGAACTGGCAAGGGGAAAGGGAAAGGGACGGACAAGGGGATGGGAATGGCAGTGGGCATGGGAGTGGGGCATGTGTGGTCAGGTGGGCGTTGTGGCCATGGGGCGTGGCATCTGAATCTGGCTCACGAGCCGAACGGAAAGGGGTCACAAAAGCCTGATTAGGGATGGCTAAATGTACGGACTTATTTTGATATTTATCGTTAAAATTATTAATATTATCGATAACGAGTGCTAAATATTTATATTTTAAACTATTTTCCAGATACAAATAGAAAAAGGTGAAATAAACAGGGTAGTCAATGTATTATATTGATTTAAAATCTTTGCAAAAATACATAATAATAAATTCCTTCCCAAGATATATTTACAGATCAAGTGATGCTTTTCCTTATCGATTAACAGCAGGCAACTATTTATATCGATCAGAGTATCAGGATATTATCAATGACAAGTGCCAAATATTCATATATACTTTCAAGATATAAATACAAAATTTGAAATAAACAGGACAGTCATATCATGTGTGTATCATATTGATTTAAAATCTTTGGAAACATTCTAAATATGAGGAATACTTTCTTCCCAATATATATTAACATATCAAGTGATGCATTTTCTGTTTCCTTATCGATTAACAGTTGGCAACTATTTATATCGATCAGAGTATCAGGGTATTATCGATGACAAGTGCCAAATATTCATATCTTAAAATACTTTCAAGATATAAATAAAAAAGGCGATATAAACAGGGCAGTCAATGTATCAAATTGATTTGAAATCTTTGGAAACATCCTAAATATGAGGACTACTTTCTTCCCAATATATATTAACAGATCAAGTGATGCTTTTTCTGTTTCCTTATCGATTAACAGCTGGCAACTATTTATATCGATCAGAGTAATTAACTTGAATAGCAGCCAGTGATTAGAAGTCTGCCCACTTTGGAGTCTACCTTTGTACAGCGCCCACATACACTCGAAGCTCACACACTCCCACACACACACACACACGCGCATATCCGAGGAAAGACAGCTGGCCGGCTCATTTCCGCTTCCTTTGTTGATGCGGCTTCCACTTCCGCTCCGCTTCCATCTCCATCTCCATCGCCATAGCCATGTATCCACTTCCATCTCCGCCCAAAGCTGCTGCTGGTCGTGCGGCTTATCGGCTCCTTGCCGGGATTGGGCTTGGGCTTGGGACTCGGACGGAAACTGGAACTGGAACTGAGACTGGGACTGGGCATGGGCGGCGGCTGGGTGGGGATCAGAACTTTTGCTTTATTACCTTGGCAGTAGGCGTGGCAGCAACAACCGCAAGGCCCACGACCGCAACATGAGGATGATGTGTGTGTGTACACTGAGCGAAACCAAAAAGGGAGCCTCTATTAACCATTTAAGAGAATAATTAGAAGAAGCCAGTTAAAACGGGTGTAGCTATGGCCTTTAAAACCATATACTGCTTGCAAGAGAAAATAATAAAATGAGAGAGGCCCTTGACTTTGGCATATTTTCGGCTTAGTGTTCCTTTGTGTTTATCCCGCTCGGTGTCTGTGTGTTTGTCCTGTGTGTGGACGGTGTGTGTGGGCGGCCAGACAGTGCCAAACTTTGGCTTAATATTGGCAAGTGCGTAATGAAAATTGCATTGTCGTTTTCGGCGGCGAGAGGATGGGGTCCTGGACTGACCAGACCCTTTGTCATTTGTATTCCCGAAAGTCCAAACCGCTTTCTGTCTGTCTGTCTGTTTGTTTGTTTGTCTGTTTCTCTGTTTGTTTGTTTGTCTGCTTGTTCGCCAGGCCGGCCGGCGGCAAGATTTTTAGATTATGACGGCTCTGAAGCCTCGCTGGCCTCGTCACCTCCAGTTCCTCCCCCGGGGACGTGCACCTTGCGAAGAGTCAGGAACTTCATTTCGAATATTCAAAGCCTTTAATGGAAAATATCTGGCAAGAGCCAGTATCTTAGAGGCCAAATAAGTTATTTATGTCGCTCTGAGATTTCTCTCAGTGCCGATTGCTGGTCGCTTTCCCATTTATTTGTGCTGTGGACGCTCTTTCACTTTATTGGCGACATCAATGGACGGGAACTCCTGCTCCCCCTCCGTTCATCGAGGATTTTGGGGATTCACACGCCTGCAACCCGTTCGCTCCGCCCCCTTTCGGACCTTTGTGGTCGCTTTTTTGGCCAGTGTTTATCTTGGCGCTTTGTTTGTCTTTTCTGCAGTTGTATCTTGATTTTATTGGCCGAGCTGCAAACATGCAAAGGAACAACCCGCACAGCTCCACAAAGAGATCACGCGGGGGAGAGGGCACGGATAGATGACTAGATTCCTATCAGCGTCAATAAATAAAGTTTTTAAATGGAACAAGAAAATAAATATGTGTCTCCCCGCGCCGCCCTGTGTCTCCTGACGACGACAGTGGGTCAAGGGTGATTCATTCCCGATAAATAGTCCAGCAAAAGAAATCTAATCTAGACATGATTGGACTTAAGGCTGAGAGGAGTAATAGAGACACTTGCCTCATTCAAACTACACCTTAACTGGTCTTCTTTGAGTGAAATTATGAAGGGATCTACCACTTCTAGTAGAAAAATCAAGAAAAACTTGAATATAAGTGCCAAAATCCCTTGAAACTTTCCTCATTCTGAGTCTTAGCTTTTGAACTATTTTAAGGCTCTATCCAGGTTCCTTAGAAGGTGTTGAGATATAAGTAATGACAGGGCAGAGGATCTCTGGTCTTTCCTTGTACAAATATGGCGAAAGAACACACAACCTACACGTCAACTAGTCTACTTTGAGTGAAATCTACTACTTCTAGTAGAAACATCAAGAAAAACTTAAATATAAATCACAGAATCCCTTATATTTAATCGTTTTTAGTTTGAAATTGACCAATTTAACTGTGATTATCAATGAATACCTCATTCCCTATATGTAAATCCTACTTTTTGGCCTTTGGGAGCGCTGTGTCTTCGTCATCTGATCTTTTTTGAATGTAATTATGAAGGAATCTCTTACTTTTAGTAGAAAAATCAAGAAAAACTTAAATATAAATCCCAGAATCCTTATATTTAATCGTTTTTAGTTTGACATTGACCACTTTAACTGAGATTATCAATGAATACATCATTTCCTCTATTTGGCCTTCGGAAGCACTGTGTCTTTGTCCCACTGTACCGAAAGGAGCACTTACATGGCACTCTTCCCCCCATCCCCGACCCTGCTTGGCTGCCGGCTTGGCTCATATTGAAAAAGTTTTTTTTTCGAGTATCTATTGCTGTGTCTTTTCGTCTCCCGGCCTTCCTGCTGCCCCAGGCCCTCTTTTTGGCCATGTCTCTCTTCCAGCCGCTCCCAGGCTTCTTAGTCTCCATAGTCTCCTCAGACTCCTCAGACTCCTGTCTCCCCACTCTCCTTACTCTTCCCAGTCTTTCAGAGTTTCTCGGAGTCTTTCCAAGTCTCTAGCAGTCTTTCTCAGTGTGTCTGACTGTCTGTTTGTTTGCGCGCTTTGTCCCCTGTCTTGTGCAATATGCGTCGTGTCTTGGCCCCGCCTGAGCCCCTTTCGCCCGCCCCAACTTTCCCGCCCACTCTTCCGGGAATCCCCCAGCCACCCAGAACGAATTCGCTCAATAATCGTGGGTACTTTCAAATAAAAGTAAAGGCTGAATGCTACTTTTCCGCTATTTAAAGGTTTAAGCCTAATAAACAATATTTTAGAGCCTTATATAATAGCAACAATATATAAATATTATATAAATACTACAATAATCTTGTCTAGATATTATAAATAAATGTATCTATATATATAAGTAAATAGTAATAAGAAGTTTGGCTCACCTGAGTGGAATCACCTTCGTTGTAGAAGCCCAAGGTGTTGATCTGCTCCATGTGGCCGCGGATGATGTTCTGGCCAGGAGAAATTGAGCAGGAGGGGAAGCGACTGAATATTCTGATGTCCAAGGCCACATAACTAAGTAGAGCTATAAGCGAAGTCACCTCCCTTATTCGGGCGCACCTAAGGAACACAGATTAAAGGAGTAATAAACACAGTTCCAGAGGAAATGGAGCTTCACAGGCATATACTCATATAGATGATAAGTACGAGGGCTCCGGTGATCAGCGGGGTGCTCCAGAACGCGCAGGAGGGGAAACGATGAAGTACCGGGGTTATGAATATCCTGATTTCAACAAATCACTAAGTAGAGCTATAAGCGATGTCACTTTCCTTATTCGGGCGCACCTAAGGAACACAGATTAAAGGAGTAATAAACACATTTCCAGAGGAATGGAGCTTCACAGGCATATACTCATATAGATGATAAGTACGAGGGCTCCGGTGATCAGCGGGGTGCTCCAGAACGCGCAGGAGGGGAAACGATGAAGTACCGGGGTTATGAATATCCTGATTTCAACAAATCACTAAGTAGAGCTATAAGCGATGTCACTTTCCTTATTCGGGCGCACCTAAGGAACACAGATTAAAGGAGTAATAAACACATTTCCAGAGGAATGGAGCTTCACAGGCATATACTCATATAGATGATAAGTACGAGGGCTCCGGTGATCAGCGGGGTGCTCCAGAACGCGCAGGAGGGGAAACGATGAAGTACCGGGGTTATGAATATCCTGATTTCAACAAATCACTAAGTAGAGCTATAAGCGATGTCACTTTCCTTATTCGGGCGCACCTAAGGAACACAGATTAAAGGAGTAATAAACACATTTCCAGAGGAATGGAGCTTCACAGGCATATACTCATATAGATGATAAGTACGAGGGCTCCGGTGATCAGCGGGGTGCTCCAGAACGCGCAGGAGGGGAAACGATGAAGTACCGGGGTTATGAATATCCTGATTTCACCACATCACTAAGTAGAGCTATAAGCGAGGTCACCTCCCTTATTCGGGCGTACCTAAGAAACACAGATTAAAGGAGTAATAAACACATTTTCAGAGGAAGGGAGCTTCACAGGCATATACTCATATAGATGATAAGTACGAGGGCTCCGTTGATCAGCGGGAAGCTCCAGAAGCCAGTCGACGTCCGCCATTTTGGAAGTCGTGAAAAGTAGAGACCGCTGCAGGCATATTAAAAGCTTGAAACTGCGCACTTTTTCCCAATTGGAGTTTTTAGAGGTTGAGGAATAGCGGCACCACGATGCACGGCGTTAGGATGATCAGGAAGACTTGGGCAACGATCTAGCTCAACAGCAGCCAGCGCCATTTTGCTTTTTCACACGAAATTATTCACAAATAAAATTCCAGTGAAAAACTGCTCTCCTCTTTGGGCTGTCTTTCGGCGACTATCGATAAACAGTGTTGTAAAACACTGATCAGAGCTGCAAAGGCTGGACCCCAAGCGATAGACAGGCAGGCGGGGGCCGTGGTTGCAGAACGCCCATCCCTATTTTGCAGCGTGAAAATGGCGAAAAAGTGTTAAATTGCAAGTTAAGAAAAAGTGAAATAGAGTGCTTAAAAGTTCAGTGCAGTGTCTAAAAATCGCTATATAGATCAACCAAGAAGGAAGTACCGCGGGAAAGCTGCCCCTACTATATGGGGTAAGCTTAAAATCTTATTATTTGTCTCAACTTTTGCGAAGCGAACTGGCAAAGTTCTTGTAATTATTGGCTCTGCCCTTCGATCTGGTTTCTGGTTGATTTTATAATTGGCTTTGCCATTATTAGCAGCCAGCTGGCAAAGAATTCCATGTCGAAGTCAACTCGTGGCCATTAAAACCGGCCAATTACCTTCAAGACTCATTAAGTGCCACGGGCGTCTATGGCAAGGGAGGGTGTTGCCAAGCAGGGGTGCTGGCATGTAGGGAGGGGGGAGGGGGCCCGCCGAAAGGGCTGTTAGCTGACCGTTACAATCGAATTAGGCGCCGCTCGCAACGCTAAATGCAATTAAAACTACAAGATGTTGATTACATTAGAAGTGCACGACAAACAGGAGCAGGAGCAGGAGCAGGACGACGGGCAGGAAAGGGATCGAAGCATGGAGCTGTTTCTGGCCAGGACATTTCAAGCGTCTCCCCACAGCATCGTCGTCCTGCCCTGTCCTGCCCGATGTTGCTGCCATGCCCGGCGAACTTGTGGCCACACAGCGAGAAAACAGCAGTAATTGCGGCCAAGTGGCCACTCAATTAGGCGGGAGCCACAGTCAAGGAGCTCCGCTTCCACATAGTTTGCGAAGGGCTTAAGTCGAAGCCCGAGAATTGACTATTACTGGCCCGGACTCCACTGTCTCCGTGGAGCCTTTAAGTCCTGTTTGAGCTCCGCTTTTCCGAGTTACCGAGTTGGGGGAGGCCAAAGGTAGGCACTTTTATTTAAACAAATATTAGATATACTGGAATACATAAAGAACTAAACAAATACCTTAAAGTCCAAAGATCTTGATGAGGGCTAGGTGCCAGGGTCCTCATAAGTAGCTATAAATCATACATCAAAATGGTTTTGAGCAAGGAAATAAGGTTAACCTTCAAGTTAGGACCAATATTTCATATATTTTATTCATAAAACAACTGTTTTTCCTCGTTTCTCTTATAAGAATTCATTTAAATGAAGATATTATGTGTTTAAAATGTCTTAAAATATGATTTAAGAGGGGGATTCTCTAAGAAATATTTAAAAAATGAAGTAATTGCCCAAGTACTAATAATTTAAATTAGTTTTGTGGCTACTTTTCTCCACGTGGAGACCCTCTGGGCCAAGTCGTGTTTGTGCTCCGCACCGACGACTCTCGGCTGGTTCATAATTTATCCCTTTTCGCTGGCTCTGCCTGCTCCTGGCCAGCTCCTGGCCGGGGAGGTCCTTTTTTCCTGTCACGTTCCTGCCGAAAAATTGTTGCGGCTGACCAAAATGATTTCTTTTTTGTCCGCAAAAAACCGGGCGGCGAGAGTAAACAGGAAACTTTGTCAACGTCGCGGGGCCCGAAGGACCCAAGAGGGGCGGGCCCTAATGTGTCAGCCATCACTCATCGAGTCAGTGTGTGTGTGTGTGCGAGTGTGTGAGTGTGTGTGGCAGGGACATGGCATCCTCAACGCTAATTTGTGCATGATAAATTATTTATGCTAAAGCGAAGGCCGCCGGAAACCAGCGCCAACCGCACGGACCGCATAATCCGGCTAAGCACAAATTACAATCCGAACTTGGCCAAGTCCGGGAGAGAGTCCGGGAGTCGGGAGTCCGGGAGTCGGGAGTCCGGGAGACGGCTGGCAAAGTTGGCCAAATCGGTAGTCGGAGCTCTGAATAACTTGTCAACAAGCTAATCCCCCGACCCGCCCAGCCAACACGAATCACTCTCCACTCGCAAATCAGTCGCCGATTCCATATTTTTCCGCTTTTCCCCCAAAGTAAATCCGTAAACCCACCGGAATGCTGCGGCTCCAGCAGGAGCTGGGTAATGGAATCAAAGGGAATCAATGGGGAATCACAGCGCTCCCGACTCGTTGCTTGGATAAACAGATTAAACAAGCTTAGCAGGAACAGGAGCAGGTCCTGGGTCCTGAAAATCGAATGGAAATATAAATATAAATCGGAGAAAGGTGAAAGTCTCTTGGCTACCAATTAGGGCACCAGCTCCGCGGCCTGCCAACGAACTCCAGCCAAGTAAGGATACCCTGTTCTTAAAGCTAATACTTAACATGGGTTAACCTCTATTTACATTCCAGTTGAAGCCCTGAGATTATGGAACTTATGAAGGACTAGGCGCCCTCGCTGTGTGCTCTTGTTGTGTGCCCCTTGAGAGGTCTATAAGCCGTGGCCAGGACATCCGCTTTCAGCGCATTATCGGGTTATGCAGGACCTCTGCGCATTAGGCCCCGTCTAAGGGCAGGCCATCAGCTAATTGATTTAAGATTCCCTCCGCGCTCAGTCGCACCTGGTCCAGCCACCAGACAAAATCCTCTGGCTTAATCAGCTGCTCCTTCTGCGGATGCACTTCAAGTCATTTGCCTGCGCGGCAGCTACACTGGGAACAAAAAGGATGTTTGACTTAGTAGGGGCAGCTATAAGTACAGAAATCGCTGGAGTTCTCGGCCTTCAGGGTCTCAGTGAATCCCTCATCTTCTCTCTTTATTTCTTTGATTTTTTTGTATATTATTTTGGCCCAGTGTCTGTCCCGCCCTCCTTGTTCTTGGCCTTCTGTCTGTTGCTTTGGCAAACACTTGGCGCCAGCTGCCGCCGCCTTCATTTGAATGGCCACCGGAGGGGGGCTTCGAAGGGACTGGCGGGAGCTCATCAAATGACGACTACCGACTACCGGTGGCCACTTTGCGTCCGCTTTTGTTGGCTGTGGCCAAGGCAAGGTGTCCGGCATTGTTCCCATTAGTGCTGCTGGGACCTGGAGGAGCTGCTGCCAGGTCCACCTGCAGGTTCAGACCACTGGCTGGCCACTCATTAGCAGCGCTTGCAGCTTGCGGCCTGCGGTGTCCAGCAGTTTTAGTGAGTAGGATTCAAGAAAGTCAGGAGTCCAAGGCTAACTCAGCTGAAGTCCAACTCTGGCTAAAACTAACTTTAAATCTGTAAAGTTTCCTTAAAGAAGAGACCACTATATGCTTGGCATTAATCCAGGAGAAAGAACAAAGGTGCCAGGTCTTAAAATATAGATAGAGGAAATCCCAATTTAGTGATTTTTCCAATCTATTTTTCCCAGTTTTTCCTGCTAAGTCTGTATTTATTTATTTGCTCGCTGTGCCTGGGTCTCCTCCACCCAGCGGAAGCGAGTCACACTGCCCGAGTGTCCTGCCCGCTGCCCTGTGCCGTAGCATACTTTTGTGCAGGTGCCATGGGCAGCGGCCCGGCAGGACTCCTATCCTGGGCGGGACTCCTCCTGCGCACCCGCTCCTTGTCTGGCGCCGCATGCTTTGTGCATTTATAATCATTTTTCATAAATGTCTGACCAGTGGCCGCCGGGGGGGCACACACTCCTCGCATTTACTGTGACAGCTCTCAAAGGATTAGACGTGTTTCACATTTTAAATTGTTCCGAGCGGCAGTCGGTCCACTGATGAGGTGGGAGGCTGGACGTGGCCCTGGCCAGCGACGATGATGACGTCCAGCAGCTGGCCTTTGTCTCTGGCCCGTCTAGGCGCCGATTGCTCGATTCGTTAGGGCCAACACACACACACAGCCATCCGTCAACACACCTCTTAGCCCTTTTGCGGGGACCCACCTCTGCAGATGATGTACTTCGTAGCTTACACTTGTGACGGGATCTGGAGAGATCGGTCTTAGTTTGTGACATGTCTTATAAGGTATAAGCCTTCTCGGGGCTTTAAGATATATATTAAATATTTAATATGTTGGGTTATATTGCCATAAAGGCTTTATATACTTTAATCTTATGATAAACCCTCAAACTTCTCTGCAGATGTACTTCGTAGCTTACACTTGTGACGGGATCTGGAGAGATCGGTCTTAGTTTCTGACATGTCTTATGAGGTATAAGCCTTCTAACAGCTCTCGGGGCTTTAAGATAAATAATAAATATTTAATATGTTGGGTTATATTGCCTTAAAGGTTTATATACTTTAAACTTATGATAAACCCTCCAAATTCTCTGCAGATGTACTTCATAGCTTACACTTGTGATGGGATTTGGAGAGATCGGTCTTACTTTCTGACATGTCTTATGAGGTATAAGCCTTCTAAGAGCTCTCGGGGCTTTAAGATATATAATAAATATTTAATATGTTGGGTTATATTGCCGTAGAGGCTTTATATACTTTAAACTTCTGATAAACCCCCAAAATTGGAAACTATATCCTTAAGAACTATATAAATACCTTGGTTAATTTCCCTTAAATTTATTTTCTTCCAAGAAAACTCTTTATTTTGAAGTTCCAACGCGAAGAGTTAACTCAACTTTTAACTGCCATTTGTTGCTCGCTTTTGGCCACATGTTGTTGCCTTTATATATGTGTTCTACGCTGTTTTTTATTGGCTTTTTTTTGTTTGTTCCATTCTGACTTTTGCGCTGCGGCAAAACTGATTTAAGCCGCTTACCGCCGGCGATCCCCCGCCTGCCCCAAGAGCCGGGGACGCTTTCAAATGCCAATTCTGCGTGTGGGTTATGCCAGCATCCCACGCCTCGACGCCCCTGTCCCTGCCCCTGTCCATGCCCCTCTTCCTGCCGCTGTCGCTGCCCCTGTCCCTGCCCCCGTGTGGCACTGGTTTGGGTAATTGACGTTGATGGAGATTATGCAGACCTTGTGCAGACGCCGCACGGATAGCAGGCCGGGAAAACAAAGTCGTAATAACCAACTGGAAGGACTTAAAGGTATAACACATTCGCACTCCCCTCCCAGCCACCAAAGTGCAGCTCTAACAGTGCCTGGAACATATTTCTTGCCTAGGGGGGGCTGGGTACTCATAGTTTATTTATTTTTGTAAATAAATAAGAGGCCTCCTGTCAGATATCCGGCTAAAGAGCCGCCTTTTCAGCTCAATTGTCAAACTGAGGCGGCTGTAGGCACTGACGAAGAATTATTTGAATTATTTGAATATCCCGAGCAATACTCAGAGTGAGCGAAAATATCTTTATAAATAATAAATAACATTTAAAATATTATTTTAAAAGATTATTTTCAATACTACCTATATGTTATTTATATTTTTGACTCTGAACTAAATTCATGCAAACTGAGGCGGCTGTAGGCACTGACGAAGAATTATTTGAATCATTATTTAAATGAATATGAAATAATCGAGCAATACCTCGAGTGAACAAAAATATCCTTATAAATAATAAATAATACTTAAAGTATTATTTAAAAACAGTATTGTTAATGCTACCTATATTTTATTTATATTTCTAACTCTGAACTAAATTCATGCAAACTGAGGGGGCTGTAGGTACTGACGAAGAATTATTTTAATTATTTGAATATCCCAGGCAATACTCAGAGTGAGCAAAAAAATATTTATAAATAATAAATAATATTTAAAGTATTATTTGAAAACATTATTTCCAATACTACCTATATTTTATTTATTTTTTTGACTCTGAACTCAATTCATGCAAACTGAGAGGGCCGTAGGTACTGACGAAAAATAGCAAAATTATTTCTTTAGCTTCGAGTGAGCAAAAATATCATTATAAATAATAAATAATATTTAAAGTATTATTTAAATAACATTATTTTCAATACAACCTATATTTTATTTATATTTCTGACTCTGAACAAAATTCCCCCTTGGCCTTGCCTTGTGGCTTCCCGAAATGTGTAATATTTACACTGAATGATTTATGCGCTCCGCTTGTGCCCCATTGAAATTGGTTTATTTGCGTCCCAGTTGCGGCTTAAAAATTTCCAATAATTCACCGACACTTTCCCGATTTTCCGACTTTCCGACTTTCCGACTTTCCGCCGCGAATTTCCATTACAGATTGCACGGCCAATCGGCAGGCGGTGGGGGCTTTTGCCGAAAAATAAAGCACTTTATCGCTTTACAATTAAAAGTCATTTGCAATGGGCCGTGACGCCCCCGCGCGGGCTTTGTCTTCGAGGGTGCGTCTAATGAAGCGGCAAGAAAGGGACACTGAGCGAAAAAGAGCCATAATAATATCAGTGACTAATGGGGACTCTTGCAGCATCCGAGTTGTAGGCTGGCTAGATTTATTCCCAGTGCATTGGCCTCAACTTTGTTGGCATCGTCAAATGAGGCGTCATTAAGTAATAAGTCTTCGCTTCGGACAGAGTCGCGGATAAAAAGCTGGGCCAAAAGGCTATTAAGGCCCTGGAGGCGCCGCTTCCACCGCTTCCACCGCTTCCACCGAAGCCAAACCGCTTAACGACTTCATTAAGCGACGGCGGTTGAGTTTCCAGCGGGCGGCGGGCGAAGATGAACTCCCCGGGCCAGTTGGCACAACTGCAGTCAGTCAATCACTCAATCAGCCAGCCGGGAAGGCAGTCAGTCAGTCAGTCAGTCGAGAGTCGAGCCGAAGGAGCCGCCATCTCAAGACGTGCCACTTCCGTTTCCGCTTCAAGTCCGCTGCACAAAGGCGAAGCGAAGAAGAAAAATTAACATTGCGCCACACTGACAACTCTCTCTCTCTCTCTCTCTATCCGCTTCCCTTCTTTTTTTGTCTGCTTTTTTAGGGGTTTCCCCTTTGATTTTTGGAGGCCATTCGGCACTAAAAATAATGGATTTATATATGTAATATATATGTTGAATTTTTAAAGGAATCAGGAAGAAAATATTTATAGAATTGTAAAGGCGTGTAAAGGCTGCTAAATTACTTAAAAGTTTTAATCAGTATCCTAGTGACTTAATCACTTTTATGTGCTAATAAGTTCTAAATATTATTTAGCTATTTTACCAGCTCTTTCTCCAAGTGTGACCCACCCAAAGCCTCTCTCTGTATATGTAATATATATGTTGAATTATTAAAGGAATCAGGAAGAAAATATTTATAGAATTGTAAAGACTTGTAAAGGCTGCTAAATTACTTAAGAGCTTTAATCAGTATCCTAGTGACTTAATCACTTTGATGTGCTAGTAGGTTCTAATTAATATTTGGTAATTACTAGCTCTTTTTCCAAGTGTGAGCCACCCAAAGCCTCTCTCCGGTGGCGCCTCTTGGTTTGCCATTTCCGGACGGGGCGCGAAAAGTGGTTTCTATTTATTTATTTATATTCCCATTGTGCAAGCTGCAAGCAGCAGCCAGAATCAGTAGTGCTCGACTATGAGATACCCGGCACTCAAAGCTCTCTAAGCTAAATTAAAAATCCTTCTCAATAAACGCCGATTTATGCCACAAACTAAACCGATAAATGTCCTAAAACATACTATTTATATTGAAATATCCACTAAATTTTGAAATATATAAAATTACTATTTGAAAAATGAATAACACTCCTGGGCACCTGGGCAAGGGAGCCATCAGATCGGAGGGATAAAGTACCAGATCAAAGCAATGAGGACGGCGCAGGCCACCTGAAGCCAGTGAATGCGCGTCAGTAGACGCGAGATACGCGGGAAGGTCTCCTCCACGCGGAGCTCCACGTGGAAGGGCTCCAGGCGCTGGAGCAGGTCAGACAGGAACACGGGTTCCTCGGGCTCCAAGTATATGCCAGCGGGGCGTGGCACTGCCCCCGGAGCGGCCACATTGTCGCCGTCATCGGGGCTGCCGTACATGGGTACGATGTCGTTCTCCAGGAGCAGGTGGCCCCGGCACCGCGGGCACCTGGGATGCGCCTTGTCCGCCAGCTGCGGCCACAGGCAGGCCCAGCAGAAGACGTGGCCACAGATGGTGATCACGGCGCCACGAGCGTACTTCCGGCACTGATTGCACAAGTACTGGGCCATGATGCCACGCCGACGCACTCCCGCCGGGATCACTCGTGGCGGCACCTCCACTGTCTCCACTTCTGCATTCTCCACTGCCTCCACTCCTGCATTCTCCACTGCCTCCACTCCTGCCTCCACTCCTGCATTCTCCACTGCCTCCACTCCGGCCTCCACTCCTGCATTCTCCCCTGTTATTGTGGGTACTCAGTGGGTGTTTCAGTTAAATACCTATTTACCCACCATTTAATCCCTGCTCGGTGGCCTCAATGCCGTCCTCTTCCTGGTCCATAGTCGCGATGTGTAAAAATACAAAAAAATATATATAATATAATATATAATATATAATTTAGCTGTGAATTTGTCGGGTTGTAAGATCGGAATGAATACGATGTAATGTGTGGGATATGAGACCCGGAACCTGAGAGTTATTTCGCCAACCTACTAGATTAACTTCCTTCCACTTTGGCTAAGGTTTTTCAACGGAATCCCATTATTTATAAGAAGATTTACTGCGGCATCTATCATCGAAGGACGGCATAATTTCCGCTTCCAATTGAGGCTCCTCCTGCCCTGAAATGGGGAAAAACTTTCGCCTGGAGGCGGACTTTGTGCATTTGTCAATTTGCTAAGCGCATAAGTTTCGGTTTCTTCTCCGATGTCACCTCCTTGGTCCTTGGTCCTGCCTTTTGACGCAGGCAGAGGCAGAGGCTGGCGAAAGTTTATAATCTTTTACGGAGCTGAGAACTAATTGCAATGTAAATAAATTACAGGCGACACTTGCAGCGCTCGTCCTCGGCCATATTTCACTCAATATTCAAAAGCAGGCGGAGAGCACACAGCCCTCGTCCTTGTCCCCTTCCCTGTCCCTGTCCCTGTCCAAAAACGCATTCAACTCGACTTAACTAACTATTAAGCACTACTTGAAGTTTTACACAGGATATATGCATGTATTCGCACTCGTTGTCCCAGCATCCTGCCGGAGTGACTTTCCCCTCCCGCCCCAAACAAAGGGCCTGCTGGTGCATCCTGCTTAGGGATGTGGGTATGGCGGCTATATCATTGGATTGGTGGCTTAGTAGGTCGGGGAATTAATCGAGGAGAGTGGTCCTGGAAGGACACTTAAGCTGGGATAGTGGGCCTAGGCCAAAGTGGCCTCTATAGCAGAGATATTAATGTAAACTTATATAGTATATGAGGTGGCGAGTCCTTGATCCAAGCACTGTCAGTATTCAGGGATAAATGCGCATTTGTCTAGGACTCCTTGGTCCCTGGAAGGGTATTCCATCTGCGTCCTGGCAGCCCGAGGCAACTAATTCTTGTGTTTAGTTGTCGTTTGGTCGTTTGGTCCTTTGGTCGCTTGTCGGCATCGTTTGCAGCATGTCCTTGCCGTTGTGTCATTACGACTTTGTGTGCGTGTCCCCAATAGCACACTGCCAGTGTGTGTGTGTGTGAGTGTGTGTGCGAGAGTGGGTGTCCTTGTCGATTTACATGAGTTGCAATTAGTGCGCTCTGCAGCCAAATCCCTTGTAGCTTTGGCAACACTTTTTGGGCGGTCCTGTGCGGATCTCCCCTCTGGTCCTTTGATGGCGCTGCCGCCGCCGCTGCTGATCGTCCTTAACCCGCCCGACACCCTTAACCCCTGGCCCGGCCCATTGTTTGCGGTGTGTGCCTTTTGTCCTGTCCCAATGTGCCGGAAAGTGCTCGGCCCCTGGGACCAAGAGGAGGCCCAAGGACTGCCAGCACGCGGAGTACTCGGTGCGGTGTGTGGCTGTGTGATCCTGGCCGGTGGTATGTCCTGCAGTGTCCTGTCGCTGGCTTTTGGTGTGTGTAACTCATGCCTATCAACTGCATCCGGCTGGCACATCCGTTTGGCAACAGCTTTTGGCTTTTATGGCTTTTAAATAGTTGCAGCCAGAAGTTCGCAGCAGCAGCAGCAGCAGCTCCGAGTCCTTCAGGACTCCAGGACAGCTGGCCACTTTTGACAGGTTCTCCTGGCAGGCGCCAAATTTATGACTGTATTAAAGAGTTTCGCCCGTTTTCGGCTTTTTCGCTCACATAATTTTTGCATAGTTTCCGTCGCCCGAGCTGTCGACCACTTAAACTTTGGCCCCACTCCCAGGATCCCAGGCACTCCCAGGCAGTGTCCTGGGTCGGGTCGGGGCGGAGCTCCAGCTCCGGCTGAGCAGGCGGGTCCATAGTTCAAGTTGTCCCGAAAAACTGAGCTTTAAAGGGCTTCTCCTCGGGATCCATCATCCTCGTCCTCGGTCCTGGCGCAGCTGCTCCTCTGCCTGCCGATACTCACGCATGGGTGGCTCTACGAGGAGTCTATAGTTCAGGCTGCACACTCGAAGCAATGTTAGCCTTGAAGTTAGTGCTTAAGTTAGTGTTATCGTTAATGCCAAAGGTAATGTTCAAGTTAAAGTTAAAGTTTAAGGTATTGCTTTAGTTCATGGCTAAGTTAATGCTAAAAATATTACGACTAATGGTAAAGTTAATGCTGAACTTAATACTAAGGATAATGTTAAAGTTCATGTAAAAGTTAATAATAAAGTTGATGTTAAAGTTAATGTTAAAGTTAATGTTAAAATTAATGCTAAAAGTAATGTTAAAGCTAAAGTTAGTTTTAAAAATTACTTTAAAGCTAATGTTTAAGGTATTGCTTTAGTTCATAGATAAGTTAATGTTGAAAATATTAATGTTATTGGTAAAGTTAATGCTGAACTTAATACTAAGGATAATGTTAAAGTTAATTTTAAAGTTTATGTAAAAGTTAATGTAAAAGTTGATGTTAAAGATAGTGCTAAAGTTAGTGCTAAAGTTAGTACTAAGAATATTGTTAAGGTTAATGTTAAAGTTTATGTTAAATTGATGGCTTAAGTTCAAGTTAAGGTCAAAAGGATTGTTAAACTTTATGTAAAAATTAATATTAAAGTTAGAACATTAAAGTTAGAACATTAAAATTAATGATAAACTTAATGCTGAAGTTAATGTTACAGTTAAAGTTAAGGCTTATGTTACAGTTAAAGTTAAGGCTAATGTTACAGTTAAAGTCAAGGCTAACCCTTAGGAGACTTCGATAGGAAGTAGCATGTCAGGAATGGAATAGGAATAGTAGCTGATTTTTTGATGTCTTTGGAAATCCTATACCCCAGATCTTAGTTCGTTAATCTTTAGACTCTCCTGGTTTCTCTCAGTGCCCGTGTGTGGGACAACTATTTAAATGTTGTTTTAAGCTTTATTGTTGAGCTGGTCCCGGCCCAGTGGAGTTTGCTGTGGTCCTCCTCCGGCTCCGGCTCCGTGCGTGTCCGCCTGTGGCTGCCTTCCTGCTGCAGGATGTGTCCGAGGACGTGGCCCAAGGTGGGGAGCACCGGGAGCAGTACATCTCGTGATTGCCGCAATGATACTTGAGGAGGGTCCTTTCCGCCCGGAAGCCAGCAGCAGCAGGCCAGGAGGAGACCCTGCAGCAGGGAAGGACGAAAGCAACGCCGCTCGCATGCTCGCACTTCATTTGCCACTTGAGGAGCGCTGATAATGCACGCATATTATGTTGCCCGCCTCACATTCCAGCAGGAGGAGTACACTGAGCGAAGTTCAGTCATACTTACACGGCATTAAGCTGGGAGTTTGGTGAATTGTATATATATGTCTTAAGATAATTGTGAAGCTAACAGTCTGCTCTCTACTTTTATAGATAAGGAGCAGGTTCTAGTCTCCTCTCTACATTTATAGATAAGGAGCTGGTCCTAGTCTCCTCTCTACTCGGGAGCTTTCAGTGGAAGGCATGGCATTCAGCTGGGAGTTTGGTGAATTGTATATATATGTCTTTAGATACTTGTCAAGCTAATAGTCTCTACTTTTATAGATAAGGAGCAGGTCCTAGTCTCCTCTCTACATTTATAGATACGGAGCAGGTCTTAGTCTCCTCTCTACTCAGAAGCTTTCAGTGGAAGTTGGCCTCATTTCTCTCTGTGCAACAGTCACCGCAACGCCACAGTGGCAACTTTGTTGTATTTTTAGTGCTCGGCATTAAGGACACGCCATTCCAGCATCCCGGGTGGCATTGTTGTGGAAGCTTAGTCAACTTCAAGTCGAGAGTTAGTTTATGGCCGGCAGCTCATCGCTGTTGCTGCTGCTGTTGCTGTTGCTTTGCCGTGTTGCTGTTGTCGTCTCAAGTTCTTATGTGAAG
The DNA here is from genome assembly GCA_008042775.1 of Drosophila pectinifera. Lineage (NCBI taxonomy): Eukaryota > Metazoa > Arthropoda > Insecta > Diptera > Drosophilidae > Drosophila > Drosophila pectinifera. Next base: position 9,537 of record VNKC01004625.1, on the reverse strand, counting down.
TGCACTCTTTATGTTAATAGTTGACACTAATTAGATATGTTTGCACAACAAAGCGTTTCTCGCACACAAACAGGCGCACGCAAAGCGTTCTTCATGGTCTGTCTCCGGCTACGGCACTGGCACTGTGGCTGTGGCTCTGGCGCATACTCGTATTAACGCAGGCCACTCACTCGCTTTCAGCCAGGTCTTCGGAGCGGCACAAAGGACTTTGTTAGTGTCCTCTTTACGTGGGGCACAGGTGTCGCCGGCTAAGTGAGACGAATGCCGCTAAATGGGGCCGCAGTAATTGGGCCCTAATAGTGGCCCTAGTCAAGGCACTCCTTAGTACTTTTATTAGCTGCAAGATAGCTGTATTTATGGCAGTGTATATTAGCCACTACCCACTGTTCGATGACTCACAGGCTGCTCTTGTGGCTCTGTAGTTGGTCCACATAATCCAGCGCAGTGTTAAGCACGGAGCACAACTATTACTTAATCATGGCAACCTGTTTAAGCGGCTTAATGTGCCACGAGTTCACGCCACAATCGAGCTGGTGAAGAGTGTGTACTGTGTGTACTGTGTGTATTGTGTGTACTGTGTGTGTTTTAGAGGAGACCCTTTGCTTGGCAGTATTTCCAATTTTTGGCTAGGCTTCCCATGGTTTTTGACAAACTTCAGATCTCTTCCTGGGGCTCACATTTACTTAACTTACTTATTTACTCTTTCTTAACCGAACCCCACTTCTACTCCCATTTCCTACTCAAACTAGCTCCAAAAATAGTGGAGCCAGAGCCAGAGCTTGTCCAGCATCCGATGGCATCCATTTGGAAGTCCGCCTTTGTTGCTCTCTTAATGAAATTTTAATTTGCTGCGGATATGCGCAGTCAGAGTGTTTGCGAACTTGGACAGACGCCGCTGCGTCAGCACCAGGAACATACAAAGTATGGGATATGGAATATAGAGTGGAGAGTGGAGAGTGAGGAGCAGGGGCAGGTAGCCGATACAAAGGTGTTCGGATAGGAGGATTTGGGGCATTCAGCTGGCCACTGGCAACTGGCAACTGGCAACTTAACCACTCGGTCGTGCCCCGCATACACACACTCACACTCACTGCCCCGGCACACACAATTACTTAGACTTATGTATGATTTATGTCTATGGTTCTCGTTGGCGCTATTGCCTTTGCATATGCACTGGAAGAAAAGATTATTAGTAGGGTTTTTGTATTATTATTTAATGTATATAAATGCTTGCTGCTTTCTACTTGAGTTTATAAAAAGCCTAAAAGAATTACCCAAATTAAGCCTGTTACATCGGAGATTTGTGAGGCCTTCCAAGGAGTTTACCTTTGCTTGGAGGTTTTTAGTATTCCATGGAATACCTATTGTATTATTTTATATATATTATCCAGTCTCTGCCCATCTTCTTTCCCAGTGTCTGGTCGGAGAGTCGTTGGAACTCCTGTTCCTATTCAGAGTCTGTTTCGGGTTCTGCTTCTGTGTCGGGTCCGCGGCCATCTCCCACCTACTCCGGGCCGCGCCCCGCGTCGGCGTTTAGCCTAATTTGTTGCGCTTCCAGGGAGGCTAGGAGGCAGAAAGGCAGGGAGACAGGGAGGCTAGGAGGCAGGGAGACAGGGAGACTAGGAGACAGAGAGGCGGAGGCACCGCGGAGGCGGACTGCCGTCGGGGGAGCCGCGCACGGAAGGGTTGCCGGCTCCGCGGCATCGTCACTTTCAGCACGCGAGCGGCTTTGATGTGTGATTCAGTGCTGATTGATGGGATATGCAAAGTTTGATTGAAAACCGATGTTGCTGATGGGCTGGCAGGGGGCGGGGACGGGAGCGGGGACGGAGGCGGTGGCAGGGGCAGGGACAGGGGCAGGGGCAGGGTGCGGAGCCGCCAGTGGCAGCTGCAGCCGGTGTCTCAGTAAATCATCGGTGAAATTGGGTTTCGGAAAGTTCCCAAGCCCCGTCGCCTAATGGAAGCGGAGCCTGGCCAGGCTCCTGAGTGGCTCTTGGGCGCAGTGCCTGCTCCTGCTCCAGCTATTGCTCCTGTTCCTGCTCCAGCTCCTGCTCCTGCTCCTGCTCCAGCTCCTGCTCCTGCTCCTGCTCCTGCTCCTGTTCTTGCTACTCCTGGAGACTTTAAAGCCGAGGATTACGACTCACTTAGATGACTTGACAATGATTTTGATTTTATTGGATTTGTTTGGCTTGCCGCTGCCGCTGCTCCTGCCGCTCCTGCCGCTCCTGCCGCTCCTGCCGCTCCTGCCGCTCCTGCTGCTCCTGCCGCTCCTGCTCCTGTTCATGCCGCTCCTGGGCCGTGTAATCCAATTCGCAATTCGGTTGGCCTCCCCTCGCTATGAATTTTTTATCGCCAGCATCATGGCACCACGTCCTGCGTCCTGCGTCCCACGTCCTTGCAGGATCTCGGGCCCAGCTCGAAATATTGTTGTGCAATGTAATGGCAAATGAAATACATAAACAATTTATAAACATGAATTATCACAAAAACGTAAAAATGATAAGGCAAAAATGCCATCAGTCAGCTGCCGCTTGTCTGGCAAGGAGTGCTCCTCCTCCCGCCTCCTGCCTCCTCCTCCTGCCTCTCCAGGAGGCGGTGGCCCAGGGCTCAGCGATTTGTATAAAGTGTTTGTTGCGGGGGCGACTGTCTCTTCATATTCTAGTCCTTCCTATTCCCTGCATTATTCCAGGGATACTCTAAAGAAACAGGAAGGTACTTTGATTTCTCTAGCTATTTTGTGGTCTCTCTCGGAGGTTACTTAATATAATTAATTAATATTATTACTTAAAGGTTTGCCTTTAAAGGTTACTTGTTCCTTTGATTACTTTGGCTCCTTTAACACATTTATATCTATATCTATCTATGTTTAAAGATAGTTTAAGTAGGGAAAATATGTTTAACTTTCAGAAAATAAGTAAATAAGTAAAGTAAAAGCATTTCGAGAGAGTTGAAGAGCTCCAGATAAAGCTAAGGCTGCTAGTTCTTCCTATTCCCTGCATTATTCCAGAGATGCCCTAAAGAAACAGGAAGGTTCTCTGATTTCTCTAGCTATTTTGTGGTTTCTGACAGAGGTTACTTAATATATATTATTAATATATATATAAAGTCTGCTTTTAAAGGTTACTTATTCCTTTGATTACTTGGGCTCCTTTAACACATTTATACTTTTTAATAACTAGGTTTAACTGTGTTTAAAGATAGTTTAAGTAGGTAAAACATGTTTAACTTTCAGCAAATAAGTAAATAAGTAAAGTAAAAGCATTTCGAGGGAGTTCAAGTGTTCCAGATAAAGCTAAGGGGTCTAGTTCTGCCTATTCTCAGCATTATTCCAGAGATTCTCCTAAGAAATAGGCAGGTTCTCTGATTTCCTTAGCCATTTCGAGAGTGTTGAGGTATTCGAGGTAAACCTTGAGGGTGTTGGCCCAAGTTGGCTCGAAATCTGCCTTATTTTTTGCAAGGGGCGTGTGCCTTACAAGACAATAATTGTGGCTCGCAGCGGGGGCGGGATTAGGAGCTGGCTGTGGGGCGGTATCAGCATCCTGGAGTGTCTCGAGTGTCGCGAATAAATGTGATTACAGTGCCTGCAGTGGATGGGCACCGGCTTCCAGTTCCAGCTCCCAGTTCCTGCTCCTCCTTCTGCTCCTGCTCCTGCTCCTGCTCCTGCTCCTGCTCCTGCTTCTGCTCCTCCTCCTGCTGCTCCTGCCTCTGGCCGTGATTTGTCATCCTCCCAATAGCCTGGTACAGTCTGGCCCATAAACAAGCATCTGTGGTCCTTATAGAGAGGGAGCTGAGATTCCGTGTGTATATAAGCATAGTTGTCTCTGATCTATGAGGGATATTATAGTACTTGCCTATCTGAATAATTGGGGAATTTAATACGAATTAGTACCTAGAACTTCCTCCCTGGCTGGGGTTCATTAGGACTCGTTTTTCCTCGATTTTCCTCGGCTTTCCTTGAGCCCCCCTGGCTGATGTATAACTGTTCATAATTTGTCGCTTCCATAAAATCAGTAATGTTGAAATTGTCTATTATCTGGCCTTCTCCTTTGTGTCCTGTGTCCTTCGTGCTCATCCCGGCCGGGCCAGCCTCCCTTTTTTATTGTTCCTCTCCCGCTTGGGGGTGTCCCGGACTGGTGGACTGGTGGACTGGTGGTTAATAGGACAAATATTGGGACAACTCCACGGGGGTGCTGAGCACGGGGTGGGGTTCCGGCTTCAGCCCCATTTCATAGGCCATTGACCAGGGCCGAGGCACTGGCCGACAGCTGATTAATTGGTTTTCACTCCAATCGCCTGGACATACTCCACATCCACATCCACGTCCATGACCACGAGCACGTCCAGGTCCTGGCCACGTCCTGTTCGGCTGCTCACTTGCATGCGTTTTTAATACGTTTATTAATTACATTCTGGGCCCGGAAATCGCACGGCACCGGCAGCAGCTCACAGTTCGGTTTCAGCTGCAAAAAAAAAACCCAAAAAAATACAAAAAATATGAAAAATCCTTTGCCAGAGGTTCAACAATGTGTAAGTAATCGCTGGAGTGCGACGGAGATGGGGACATCGAGACAGGGACAGGACTTACCTCAGGAGCGGCTCCAAGATGTCTGCACTGAGGGAAAAGGCCTGCCTCGTTCTTTATTTAATTAAGAGGCATCTAATTGTTACTAGTCATAGGTACAAGGACTCTATCTCTTATTAAAACCTTCAAATATACAAATATATATAGTTCTTAAAGGGGATCCTTCCCTGTTTTCCTGGGATCCTGTAAAGGAGATCCTTCCCTGTTTTCCTGGGATCCTGTAAAGGGGATCCTTCCCTGTTTGTCTGGGTGCACCTTGCCCCACTATGGTCGCGCACTTTGCGCCAATTAATTTGTTAAATAAACGCATTTATCCATCGTCCTGCGTGTGTGCGCGTTCGTTAATTATCCTTGGGTGGCTCTCGGCCTGGGCATCCCTGAGAGCGTAATTGCATAACGGCCCAAAGCGGAGCACGATCCTGGGCTCATCCTTTATTGGCCCACATATATCAGAGGCCGTTAGGCCCCCGGACTTTGTCTTATTAATTGATTGGCCTTTGGACAATTGCTCCTGCGAGCCTCGTTTTTAATTGAATTCCGACTCCCTGTCTCCCTGTCTCCCTGGCTTCCCTTTTTATATAAATCAATTTTAATTGTAGGTAATTATTGGTGCAGCCTTTTTTCCAGCTGCCTGCCATCATTAATTGCGCTGAAATTATTATCATAATCGCTTTATTTCATTATTTAATGCATTGTTAATGAGCTGTACTGGGTGTCCTGTGTGTCCTGCCACCTCAAAGGTATTAAGACTCGACTTAAAGCCCTTTGCCCCTGCCAGAGACCAGGATAACTTGTCCTTAAAAGTAATGCCCCGACCCCACTCAGGACATTTGTTATTTGATATCACTCTTCACAGGACTCCCAATGTGTCCCGGAAAGCACTTTGTTACCTCAATTCGGTTGGCCTTTATAGCGGCCACCCGGCAGATACACGCATCCCGACTGGCGACGTGCGAGACCCCGATGCCCCACTTGGAGTGGGTCCACTTACCGGGCTAGTTTCTGGACGGGACGGGATCCCTGCAATTCACATTTCATATTTTGCGGCAATTTTCTATTCCATTTGTCCGCTTCCTTCAGCTCCTTCAGCTCCTTTAGCTCCTTCAGCTCCTTGGACGACTCCTGGCTGCGGGCATTTTTATTGTTTTTTTTTGCTTTTTTGTTTCTACTCATAACCGGGCTTCCGGAGTACAAATGGCCAAGTTTATGGCTTGGCCATTTCAATTTTATGCAGCTTGACCACATTTACAGCATCCTTCGCCTTCGCTGACCCCCCTGCAGAGAGAGGATTTTTTAGGGGAGTCCTAGTCTTAGTCTTCCCCTCTTTTTTATTCCCTATGCCGCCTTTCTCTCGGTGTATTTCGGCAGCGTCTCGTAATCATCTTTCTCCGACTTTCTCAAGACACTTGAACACTTCGTTCCCGGGCCGCCCTAGGAACCCCCCTGCCCCCTTGAAAGTTGTTCAAACTGTAAGTATCATTGACCTTTTATAGCCGCCCGGGGGGTGGGGCGGTCCTGTGTATATAACCTCTGTTTTCAGGCAGAGAGAGGGAGAGGGAGAGGGAGAGGGAGGAGGCGCAACAGTTGCAAGTAATGCGGCGGCGGTCCAGAAAATTACCTTAAAATATAAACAAAGGGCTGTGAGTGTGCGTGTTATTGTTGGGCTCAGGGGAGAGGGGGAGGGGGGCAGCAAGGGGTTAAGGGTATGGGTATGGGTATGGGTATGGGGCGTGCCTGGCTACGTGTGAAAATAATGAGCGGGCCATGCCCGGCACAAAGGCAGCGGGGTTGCACCCACAAACAACGGAGCGTCGAGAAAACCGGAATCCGGAACAGAAATCCACGAAAAAGCGGGGTTTCCACTTGGGGGAAATGGAAAGGAGTCCCTGGAAAACTCTGAAAAACTCCCTGAAACTCTTTCTGCTCAGTGTATGGGTGTGGGGGAGTGCGGGTGTGCGGGGGTGCGAGTGTGCGGGAGTGCGGGTGTGATCCATCATTCGGTGGCTAAACAAACAGAGCCGCGCGAAGAAGCCGAGCAGAATGGGCTAGCACACTGAGAGAAAAGCTGCCTTTTCTAGAGGCAACTAACCATAACTCTGAATAAATAGATATAGGTACCCATAACTCTATGAATAAATAGATATAGGTACCCATAACTCTATGAATAAATAGATATAGGTAGGTACCCATAACTCTATGAATAAATAGATATAGGTACCCATAACTCTATGAATAAATAGATATAGGTACCCATAACTCTATGAATAAATATATATAGGTACCCATAATTCTTTAAATAAATAGAGATAGGTACCCCTAACTCTGTAAATAAATAGAGGAAGGTATCCATAACTCGGTAAATAAATAGAGATAGGTACCCCTAACTCTGTGAATAAATAGATATAGGTACCCATACTCTATGAATAAATAGAGATAGGTACCCATAACTCTATGAATAAATAGATATAGGTACCCATAACTCTATGAATAAATAGAGATAGGTACCCATAACTCTATGAATAAATAGAGATAGGTACCCATAACTCTATGAATAAATAGAGATAGGTACCCATAACTCTATGAATAAATAGATATAGGTACCTCTTACTCTGAATAAATAGAGATAGGTACCCATAAATCTATGAATAAATAGATATAGGTACCCATAACTCTATGAATAAATAGATATATGTACCCCTAGCTCTGTAAATAAATAGAGATAGGTACCCATAACTCTTTAACTATATATATATAGTTTCCTGAGGTCCTTGAATTCAGGTCTCTTCTGGTTTTCCCTGCCATATCCTGGATGTTCTCTTATTACTTAAATTCCCTCTCAAGAAAATCAGTATTTCTCTTAAGGTTTCTTACCCCCTATCTCTGTTTTAAGTGGTAATTATTCTCAGTGCAGGAAAGCAGCTAATTTGTAGACGGCGGCGATGAAATAAAAATTAATATATGCCGCAACACGTTCCAGCTACCCAGGGAGGAGTAGAGTAGAGTAGAGGCAGAAGGGGTTTCTGTTTGTTGATTTTAAGCCAAAGCCAAAGTTGGAAATAGTTTCGTTTCCACTGAAAGAACCAGAGAGGAACCATCTCCACTTGGACTTAATTGGAGCCTCCAGAGGAGGAGCTCAGCTCAGCTCATTTGGAATGGCATTGAAAGTGCATCATTGGCAGTGTCTCGGAGCTTTTCGGCAGCCACGCCCCATTGGCCAGTAATTAAGTGGGAATCCGAGGGCTAAGAGGAGATGAAGAGGTTAATTCGATTTGTATTCCCGCCACTTGGCAGACAGCAGACAGCAGACTGCATTAAGCGCAGGACACGACAGGACTCAAGGATGCCAGGACAGAGGGGACAGAGCTGTAAACAATGCGCAAACAACTCCTCAAGGAGTGTCGCCCGGAATGAGCTGTAAAAATTGCAGAGAGGAAAAAGGATATTTAGACGCGGCTTACCGAAAGCTCAGCCAAGGAAAACAAGATAACAGCCGGAGTCTGGCTGCCAGCAGACCCAGGATATATACAGGACCCTGGATATATATATATACTACATAGTACGGCGTCTGTCAGGATTGCCGGCAGACAATGTGTAAACTATGCAGGCTCTATGCATAAACACACTTATGCAGGCACTCAGCCCGAACTCCGGCCAGAGCAGACTTCATCTCTGGTCCTGGCCAGGTCGGAAAGGCGGGGTAAAGGCGGCGAGGAACGGGCGGTAAACCCGGCTTAAAGTGGCCGAGTTCATCAGCCGCCAAACAAAACTTGAGCGAGTCTCAAATCGAAGCAAAACTTGGCCAGAAAATAATCAGAAAATAGTTAATGCAATCAAGATTCTAGGGAACTTCAGGCAGCCTCAAGGTATTTCCAGGAATCATAAGCCCGAAGAGGAAAATATATATATATCCCAAAGAAAACAAGTGCTTCCTTTTATATCTAATACTTGTTTTTAGATTCCTTCCCTTTGTCCCAAGTTAAGGCTTCAATTTAAAATGATTTTAGGGAATCAAAGCCCTGAAGAGGAAAATATATTCCCAAAAAAAGCAAGGCAAGGAAAACAAGAGCTTCCTTCTATAACTACGCCTTCTTTTTATAATGCTCCAATTTAAAGCGTTTTTAGGGATTTATTTTAACTAAAATATCCTTGATATATTATATATATATCGCCTTAAGAAAGCCCTAACTGAATTCAAAGATTCAGGCTAGCCGGAAGAGGATAATATACTTCCAAAGAAAGCAAGTGCTTCCTTCTTTCTCTTTTATTCTTCTTTATATTCTTTCCATGTTAAATGGGTTTTAGGGATTTATTTTAACTAAAATATCCTTAATATACTATATATATATATCGCCTTAAGTAAGTCCTAACTGAATTCAAAAACTCAGGCTAGAACCAGAGGTGTGTTCCTGCATTCCTCTTAAATCCTGGCCACGGATTTCGCCGCGGCGTCTAGGAATGCGCTATCCCACCTTCCAGGAGCCCCGGCCATCCTTGGCAGCAGATTCCCAGGATGCACTGCATGTATGTACAAGGTGCCACTCCTCTGCCAGTCCGAGTGTCTTGTGCAATGAATTGCATTTCGCTTTTTCCTGCCGCATTCGTAATGAAGACTCCGTCTCCGTCTCCAACTCCGACTCCTTTGGTGCCCCAAAAAAGAGGCAAGGCGGAGTCCAAGAGCCACGTCTTGGCCTAAACCAGTCGGGTGTTTGCCTGTTTCCTTGTTTCCCAGCTTGTTTGTTTGTTTGTTTGTTTGCTTGCTTGCTTGCTTGCTTGCCTGTTTGCCAACCGTCTCTCGAAGGCCATAAAATAAGCAGCCAAATGAAATGGCTGCAGACGCTGCAGATGCCACCTGCCAAAGGCGAGCCTTCTTTCTTTCCGCCCGAAAAAAGGAGCCAGAGTTGGCCAGGAGGAGGAGAAATAACTGGAAAGAAGATATATGAGACCGTGTATGGAGC
>VNKC01004624.1:19517-30288 GCA_008042775.1 Drosophila pectinifera | reverse complement strand
CGTATATAGGAGGGTTTGGGTGTTCTGCCCGTACATGTGTAAGTAGCATGAGCTCATGTTTATTTTTATTATTTGCCTGCCACAAATTGCAAGTCACTTGACAAGCTGCTGATGCAGCTCCCGCTGTTGTTGAAATGTTGACTTGCCTTTTTTTGTTGCCATGAGCTCACACACTTTAATACAACAAAGTAATGTTGAAAACACTCCGAGCTCCGCGCAAGTCTTAAACTTAGAACCCAGCTGGATAACGCGGCGTATGCGCAATCTCCGCTCGGGCATTCATTAGTGCAGACCGAAAATTAATTTCTAGCCATTTGTTAGCTGCATTCGAAATGCGATTTCCTCTAATAGGTGAACAGGTTTTATTCGCCCCTTGCCTCGGCTCTATTGTGCCCACCATAAATGCCTTTGATGAATGTTTATATAAATGAATTATGACAGCCGTTAAATATTTTTCGTTGATTTCTTTCTATATTTCTTTGCAATTGTGGCTGTCTTTTCGGGTTGGCACGAGTCAAATTTCTTTTTGGGATTATCCCCAGATATATACACACTCTCTGCTGATCCCTCTGGCCATAAATCATGTAGATTCGGACTTCTGCTCGTCTCGAATGCAAAATGAACGCAGTGGCGGGTAATCGAAGCCCGGAAGTTGTCTGGTGGCCACCGCACCTCGAAACCGGGTTGGCCTAAGCCCAAAGCCCGCAAATGAGGCCGCCAGACAACAGAGAGATTATGAAATAATGCCTGACATAGTTTCTACTCGCTCTCTGGCTCGGCCCGAGTGAATTTGTAGAGTCACAAATGCATGATAAATCATATGAAATTTTGGATGGGACAAACATGCCGACAGCCAACAACAGTTCCAGCATGAGTCAGGCTTCGCGGGACGCGGGAACGGGTCAGCTGCTGCCTACGCACCGGGTCCCTTCGTGGGCGCCAATTTCGAGGCCAATGCAGCCAGCTTCTCCATCTCCCCCTCCCTTTTCACAGATCTTTAGCACATTTCCACCTAACATCCCCTGGGAGGGAAGGAGGGAAGGAGAGAAGGGCCTTGCTTGTGCAATCTCGATTTCCTTGGCCTTGTATGATGTGGCATTTTCATAAATTGGCTGCCATTCTCGCCGGTCTCCAAATGCAATTGGCACTCTTTTTCGTTTTCCTTCTCCGGCCATGACACCGCAGTTTCCTTTGGCTCGGAGTGAACTTCGCCTTCGCCTTTGCCTTTGCCTTTGCCGGGTTCTTCCTCATCGCGGGCTTGGCATTTTCGTTGAAATGTTGAAATGAAATGATACGCACTTATTAAAAACGAATTAACGCAGCATGCCGCCAACGCCAACGCCGACGACGACGCCGACGCCGCAGCTGACATTGGGATCGGTGTTATTTTCGATATCAGCCTTCCTTCCTGCTCCTTTGGGGTCTTTGTAATTGATATTGCAGTTGTCTCGAACCATTTGGGCCAGGTTTCGCTGCGGCTTCTCTTCGGGTTTGTTTTAATTTTCATTTCATGTCGTGTTTTTGGGATTTTGCTTCCGACTCAAATCAGTAATTGATGGATTAGTGTTACGTGTAATTATTTAAGCCACATTTTGTTGAATGTTTAAGGAATTGTTAAGGAAATTTAAGACTCCTATATAGCTGGTCTTAGAAAGTTATTGTAGTTATCCTTATTTTCCAGTACTAAGAGTTTTCTAAAGCAAGTTATAAACATGACGCTTGATTGCTCTATAAATATATTAAAGAACCCTTTCTGTATTTAACGTTAACATTCCTATTATACCTTATCTAAGTAGGCGGATACGTCCAGCAGCCACACTATTGTTCTGTTGTGCCGTTCTGTTCCCTCCCCTCAGATGACCATCAGAGTGCCTTCCCACCCTCGAATGTCCTTTAAACCCCACAGGACAGTAAGCTGTGAACATGGCTGGTCCTGGCCCCAAACACCAGCAGATAAAAAATAAAAACTTGTCAGCAGCTCTTAAGCGCATCTGCTGTGATCCCTCCGCTTCCTCCACGCTCTACGATGAGCTGACCCATGTTAGTCCATTTCTTTCCGGTGGACCACCCAACCGAATTATGTACATACAGCCCCCACTGCCCCGTTTGGGGCCTGTCAACGGTTGGCTGGACAGGGATCATTAATATAAGTTTCGGCCGGGCCGAGCTGGGATTGAAATATTTCTATCAAATCGAAAGCTGTCTGTCACAGAGCAATGAAATTTTTATAAATGCACAGCTCCCGGGCGGGCAGTGCGCGGCAACTGTAGCGCGGATAGAAACATCAGCCGGTCTGGCGGCAAATTGAAATTGATGGAGCGTACATAAAATTTGAAGTCCATCTCTGACTCTGGACAGACATCTCCTCCGGGTGGCAGGTGCGAGGCATTTATCTGGCGGCGATAAAAATTAAGGAAACGGAGTAAGAAGGTGGCAGGGGCAGCCGGATGGCGGATAGCGGAAGGATGCAACCCTCAGATGTGTTTCAGTATCCTGCGGGCCGGGCTGGCTGCGGCCGCGTCATTTTTCGGGAGGCCCAAGGACAAGCCCTGACATCCGTGGCCGTGGCGCGCTATTTGATTTTGATTAATTATCCTGCGTCCAACTGGCAGGGCTCTTTCATGTGCCCGCTGGCTAAGCCCCTGTGCCGCCCCCTCCCGCTATTAGGCATATCCCAAGCTCCGCCAACTCCGCGGCCTGACCAGGTCCAAGGTGAAAGCGAGAAAAACTTTTAAGGGTTGTCAACTTATCTGGGAGATTTATTGAGAACTTGGCCTGTTATGAAACGCAATTTGAAGTGTATTAATTGTGGTGCCCCACTGCCATCCCCTCACATTGTTTTTACCCTCCGACCATTAATTATGCAAATCCTGCGCTCTCTCGGCGACTCTTACACAGCAAGAAGTTTCTAAAACCCACAAAACTTAAAGGGTCATTTCACAAACATTAGCAGGAATATTGAGAATATTAATTGTGCATGAGAGACTGAGAATATCATTTCAAAAGGGCATTACAGATGGGTGACTGGTAGCTAGGGTTTTAATAATGACATTCCTGATTCCGAAACTCACTTCCCTTTTCTTTCTCTGCAGCGAACGGGTCGTACCAGCCCGGAATGGAGCCGAAACGCCAACGCACCGCCTACACGCGCCACCAGATCCTGGAGCTGGAGAAGGAGTTCCACTACAACCGCTACCTGACGCGGCGGCGGCGCATCGAGATTGCCCATACGCTGGTGCTGTCGGAGCGGCAGATCAAGATCTGGTTCCAGAACCGGCGCATGAAGTGGAAGAAGGACAACAAGCTGCCCAACACCAAGAACGTGCGCAAGAAGACGGTGGACGCCAACGGCAACCCAACACCGGTAGCCAAGAAGGCCACCAAGCGGGCCGCCTCCAAAAAGCAGTCGCAGCAGCAGCAGCAGTCCCAGCAATCGCAGCAGCCGCAGCAAGCGCAGCAGCAGCAGACTCCGGTGATGAATGAGGTGAGTGCACAGCGTTGAAAGTCTACAGGAACAGGCACTTAATGTGCAGCTCCTCCCCGAGTCTCCTTGGCAGCCTATGCGTGGTCCTAACCGCCATATTCGCGTGTTCAAGGCGGTTCTTAATTATTAATAAGCTAAGTTTTGGTAATTATAGAGGGTATTTTCATTGTAATCTGTAAGGAATGAAGGGTATTTGCTTGATTTGACACGTGATATTAATATCACTCAAGACTGCTAGGAGCTTACTTTTATTAGCATAGATTTTATGAGTTCATATATGTATGCAGGGTAACCTGTAAGGAATAAAGGGTATTTGCTTGATTTGACATAGGAAAGCCTCCAAGGACTTAACTTCTTATAGCATGGATTTTATGAGTTTAATACACTCACATAACCCGCTGCTTTTTTATAATACTTATTTAAACTCAACTCTAATTAATATCTTATACTCTTTTCCCTCCACAGTGCATCCGTTCGGATAGCTTGGAGAGCATCGGGGACGTTAGTTCCTCGCTGGGAAATCCCCCGTACATACCGGCGGCACCGGACTCGGCCAACAACTACGCGGGATCTCAGCAGCAGCACCTCGGCAATGGCAGCAACAATGGCAGCGGCAACAACAACAATAACAACAACAGCAACCTCAACAACAACAACAATCAGATGGGCCACAGCGGCCTGCACGGCCACCACCAGCAACAGCAGCAGCAGCAGCAGCAATCCGATCTCATGACCAACCTGCAGCTACACATCAAGCAGGACTACGACCTGACGGCCCTGTAGAACCACCTGCAGGATGTCCTCAGCACTGTACATTAGCTATCCCCCACTCTTTGTACAATTTTATTTCTCATTTCGAATCTACGGCCTTGCACGCGGGACAAGGCCAGGGACAAATCGGAGTATACAGTGAACGTAGTTAGTTAGTCTAGTTAAGGATCGACCACTAGGTAAACGAACCCTCATCAAGTAGACATAGTTATAGACATAGATATAGAGATAGAGGTAGAGATAGAGTTGTATTCCCAATTCCCACAAATGTTGTATATGAGTTGTACTTAAGCACCCCAAGATTCAGGTATAAGAGTTTGTATAAAGCCTAGAAAGATTCGTCATAGCTGGTAAGTGGCTTACACTTAGCTCTATATATAGTATATATAGAATGGCTTAATTGTATATGAAACTATGATTACTTAAGTATAATTACCGAGTGTAGTTGGCATTTGTTGTGCGTCTCTAGGTGTATGTAAGTTCGTACGTATATTTTATGGATACAAATAAACCGACAAAATGAAAAGTGTACCAGATGTAAGGAGAATATATTGTTTATGGAAGCCAAAATAAACAGAAGGATTATAATTGATAATGCATATTTATAATGGGGGCAGGCAATTGCCTGAATTAAGTTAAGACTTTTATATTTTATATTATAATTTTAGGTAAAGTTTAAGTAGTTCTGATTCTCGAATGAGTTATAAAACTTCCTTTGATTGATTGCCCCGAAGAGAAGCCACGAGTTCCAGTAGAAGCCATGCACACTTGCGAGCTCGCCTAGCAATCCGCTGATTCATCATCGCTCATTGTCAACTAATTAGGACAAATTTAAACATCATGGCCCAAACGCTGCTGGGTAGCCAGTCAGAGCCGATTGGCGTCGAGTGTCCCGCCCAGCTCCTTTTGTTGGGGCTTTCGCGCTAAAGAATTCAACGGGCCTTTGTTGGCAATCAGGTTGGCCTGAGCGGAGCTGGAGCTGAGGTCGCCAAATGCTAACAAGAGTTCTTAATTAAAAATCGATTCGCCAATGATTGATCGCAGCCCATTGGCACCTGTTGGCTTCTGGAAATATGTTCAACAAGAAATCGTCTCCGAGGGCTGGCGAGCTGGGATCCTCCGCAGCCGCAGGAGTGTGTGCGATAAACTGGTCTTAGCTCACTTCCCCCGAATCGCGTCGGGCGGAGGAGGTCCTGTTGCGAATTTTAGCTGCTTGGTCAGGCGTGGCCTGCGTTGACAATGACCCGGCTTGCTGGCGGAGGCAGAGAGTGTCCCATAATCAATCTACCCCCGATCCGCGACAGAGGACTGTCCGGCGGGTACATGGAAACACTCTTAGCGCTTAATTTATCATTGCGAAACGATCGGCTCCGCTCCTTGCTAGCCGAGCCTGCGGTCCCGACTTGGAGTCCAAGACTGGAAATTGCGCGCACTCGTCCCCAGCGATAAAGGGATTAAGACCTACTTATAGGCCGGAACGACCCCAGAACTGGCCAAGGGGGCTGGGCAAGGAGCGGGGAGATGGACACGAAGACGCTGACAAAGTCGCACCAGTTGAAATTAGCAGCTCAAAATGATTACGAGAGCATGAGCACGTGTTAGGGGAATAATTTAACACTTTGACAGGTCCCCGGAGGCTTTCGGACGGCGAAGGGAGCCGAGGATCCCTCGTAATTATGACCAACGGTAGCCTCACTTGTCACTTGCCCTGCCAAAGGACCCACCACGTACAGTCCGCCTCAGAGCAGGACTTTCATAAGCAGGTTCCCTTGTTAAAATTATTCAAGTTGTATTGGATCAAATATTTATAAAGAACTCAATAAATGCAGCCATGGTATGATCAGGAATTTAGTTATATTTTTATTAAAAAAAGCAAAATATACTTATTATTGATCTTATAGGGAAGATGTTAGGCATTGCAGTTTTCCCACTATTAAATAAAATATTCTAAACCATCTCGTTAATCCATTAACCCCACAAAACGACCTCACACCTCCAGCAGCCACTTGAGGAGACCACAAATCCGGCAACCATTTGTTCTAAATGATTTTTAATAGACAAAACTCAGCGCAGCCATCCATCTGGCCATTTATATACCAGCCCGGCTGCAGAGAGCCAATCCATCGCCTGGGCCTGGCGTGGCCAACATAATACATGGGTTAATGGTTACAAATTAGGCTGGATCGGCTGCAGGCGGCCAACACGCAAGTAGAGGAAAGTGGGAAGGGACTGGAGTAGGACCAACCGCAGGCTCCCAGGAGGAGGAGTGAACATACAGTTCTCTTCAAGACTATAGCATTGACTGGAATATTTATTATTCTTATATAATTATTATATATTTATAGAGCGTTTTACTAGTATTAAGATGATTCATAAATATATTGAAAGACTGAATATATAAAGGCTCAAAGTTATATTTATTTTCTATGTAGACAGTTTAAATATTTTGGTCATATTTAAATAAATAATTCTTCCATTGAATAATACTAATACTATCAATAAATAAATATATATAATAGTATATATATATGTATAATAATATAATGTATAAAATGTATATATGCGAAATAATGAATACCTTTTTCCTGTACCTCTTCGCATTCTTGTGGCAGCCATACTACCTTGGCCAACGCTGTGCGTGGAAGAAGGCTAAGCTGCCAATTTAATAAATGGCCACACATTAATTAAATCGAGAGAAGAGGGAACACACAGGAGAGAAGGGGCGGGGTGAACTGGAGTTGCGACTTGAGTGATGAGACTTGATTGATTCCTGCCGAGGGCCACACTTGAGGTGCATTGTTGCACATAATTGTGGCTCCGGCCTTGGCTGCACTTTGATTTATTTCTGCGGCCCGCTCTCCTTTGTCCCCTGGAATTCGTTTCCAATTCAAACTTAATGAGAATTGATGCCCCTTCAGGCCCAGCTTTTTGATGCCGCGCTGTTTGTTTTGGCCCGACTTGTTTTGCCATTAAATGTCCTGCTAATTGGCAAGGTGAAAACAATTAGCTGACATTTCTGGGAATAGTTCCCTTCGGGCAGGAACGGTAGCCGGCAACGACTCTGCGAAAATGTCCTGCGGCATTCATCAAACGGAGTGGTGGAAGAGTCAACCTAGGCAGCCCACGTATTCCGTACATTCCGCATATCCCAGCACGATGGCAGTGAGTCCTTTACCGTTCTAATCCCTTCACTTGTGCCGCCCGACGGCGCGTGGGCGTTGTCGGTGGGCGTGCCGCTGTGTCCGTATGCAAAAAGGATTGCCGATCCAGCGAAATTAGCAACAGTAGACGCAGCTAATTGTTTCGCTTTGTTTCGTCCTTTTCTGCCTGCCAGGACCTCACGGGGCACACGGATATACTACATATTAAAGGCCCTAGTCAAAGGGTTGCGACGGTGGGCCGGCCCGGCTTCCTTGACTTCTGTTGGGATAATCCGGGATGACAGAGGATGAGACTGGATTAGCAGAGGAAAAAGGACACCGCTTTGACCGGCAGACCGATGCGAAAAGTCAAAAGTTAAGAGAAGGAGATGTTTAAAGCGATCTCAAAACATTGGAAAAACACAAGGGTTTCTGGGGAAGTAAAGTTGCAATGCAATTCATTGATAAGCCAGCAAATTTGGTTTTGTTTCGCACTTACATATTGTTGAGTTGGCATATTTTGGCTCCAATATAAAAATTACAAAAAAAAAATTCTGAAGAAACATGAGACTCACTCCCTGTGGCAAATTGAGTAGCCATATATCTGCTTCATAAAATATTGCTCTTAATATGTAATATCTAAAAAATCACCCAATACAGAATTCAAATTAAGGTCCAAATACTTCAACCATTTTAGAAATAGTTATATTAATTTAAATCATTATATATTTGGATCTGTCTATATGCAGACTTAAAAAAGAATGCTGCATATTTCCACGTATATATAAAATGTGGCTTCGTCCTAATGCTCATCCCATTTGTTTTTGCCCGTTGTTTTTGGATGCCGAGCGGCAAAAGTATCTGCGGTAATTGACACTCGATCATTAATCAAACTGCACAATGCAGCAGGCGTTTCTTTTCGTTTCATTTCAGTTCGTTTCTTTCTTCGGTTTCCAATTTTTATTCGCGTTCAGAGAGAGAGAGTGAGGCACTCGAGTCGGTGGACAGTTTTTTTAGTGTATTTTTTATAACAAATCTACAGTTTCAGCCAGCAGAACGGCCTTTAACACCTTTTTTAAAAAAGGCAGGGGGAGCAAGAACCATTTTAAAGGGGGTACGTTTTGTATACTTTGTCTCCCCATTTTGTACACTCAAACAAAAAACACAACAAAAGGAGTTAGTTAAGTACCTTAAAATGGTTACCGTTTGTGGTGGAACTTGTTCAAAATACTTACTATTGGGATTTAGTACCTTGCAACCTTTTTTACTATGAAAAGTAATATTTTCTATTTTTAATATTAAACTATAATCTTTTCCGTACATTTATTTATGTAATTTAGTTTTAACTTTTCCATTACTTATATTTTGTATAGAAATCCAAAAATATTAAACAACTTCTGAGTTCAAAGCGTAATTGATTTAATTGATTCAATTTCTGCCAATTCAGGTAAATTATCACTAATTTCAGCATTGTTCTAATATGATTTCGGAAAGGTTTCACACATTCTTTCTACTTTGGGAACTGAAATCTAAACTTTTTCTGCGCATGTATGATGGCTGCCATCTGAGGGCTTTGTTTTTGCCACTGACAGCTCCTTGACGTGGCCATGGCAGCTGGAGAAGGCCTGAAGGGTCCGCAAATCCTCATATATGATGTGTGCTCTCACCCTCATCCCTCACGTCCACATCCCCCCTTCCGCTCTCATCTTCCACCCTCACCAGGAGATTCGGCAGGACACCACCCCGGCGCCGGAGTGAAAGTTCCCCTGCACGGAAACCGAAAAGGATCCCAGATGAAAGTAGCAATTCCAACCATTTGCAATTCTTACCCTCGTGTTTGAGTGTAAGTGTGTGTGTCTGCCACAGTGGCGTTTTTGATGAAATTTTATTCTGTTCACATAGCCGTCAATGTCATTTCTGCCGCTCGCTTAGTCCTGTGCCTTTTTTATGTCCTTTTTGTTGATTATTTCGTTGACATGTCCCCGTCTAAAACGCACAGAAAAAACCGATAGTTGCGACATTATTTTTTCTGACAAATTTTACATTTGCTGCGTGCTGAATATGGATTTCGATTCTAGGCGCTGATGCCAATTCCAGGAATATATTTTATATTTAACTTTAAACAGTAAAGTATAACGAACTCAATTTAAAATTTAATCACCTTATCCCTAGTTGGTTGAACCTAAAATTTTATTTTATTACTTTGCTTCGATTGTTGTTTAATGAAACCTTTACAAATTATTGAGGCTGAATACACCTCTTGACTATAATATGACCTATTATTTTTTAATGCTTTCTCAGTGCAAAAAATAAATAAAAAATACGAAAACCTACATTTCGGAGAATGAGAAGCCAGCTGTGGAACTTTGTCCCTCTATTGGCGGGTGGAAATGGATTCCACAGAATGCTGACTTGTTATCTTATACACAAACCGGTGGGCTTCGTCCGGTGTCAAATGTAAAATATACATTATCGCAGTGTTGCCACTATTTTTAAAGTAACTACTCTAACTGCTGAGAGCAATATATATATTCGACCAACTTCTGGTCAGAACTATATTTTGATTAATTATAGAAGGCGCAACCAGCTTGTTATTAATAAAAACATTTTTTTGGGCAAATGGAGAAGGCGTCAAGCATGAGGATTCCAAAGCCAGTTGTCTGGAGTTTAACTTTTAAGTCGCGAGTCTGGGCGCGTCGCATCATCATCGGAATGCATCGCTAGGTTCGGTAAGGCTAACGCAGCTGCCCAGCTTACTAATAATCTGAGAGGATACTAGAGCCACCAAGAACCTTTTCTCTACTCGCCGGATCTACAGAGCCCATTATGTAAGCTCCAATTTGAAGAAACATAGGGTCATTCGTCACAGCACTTTACCCTTATAAAGAATTCTATCCTCCCAGAGGGAATTTCCGGCAGGCTGCATAGGCTACGAAGAAGTAGTCTCCCAAAAATTTAGAACTGTGCTTAGTGCACGAGAGTGACAGAGAAGTCACAGAGAAGCCGCTGTGCGGACATAATAAAGGACCCAATAAATATAATTATAGAAAAATGAGAGACAAATTATTCTTGTTATCGCTATAAAGTCTAGCTAGAAAATAAATGAATATAATTCAAATAGTCATGGTAAGTATTAAAAAATAATTCAAAATAAAAATAAGTTATATCTCGTTTTCCACACAGACCACAGAATTATTAAAAAACCCATTGTAAACGGAAGTTTTGAGTACCTTGAGATGAATACCAATACCAAATTCAGGTTAAAACGTCTTCACAATTAATAACGTACATTTTAAGATGCAAATGTGCTTTATTTAAATACGCCTTAGCAACTAGAATAATTAGGATAAAGACAATGAGCATTTAGACTTCGGCA
>VNKC01004624.1:0-19505 GCA_008042775.1 Drosophila pectinifera | reverse complement strand
TTAGACTTCGGCAACGGCAGGAAGGAAGGAGTGGTAGCTGTTTTTACCACCATTACGGCCAAGAACGCCCATAGCTGGAAAATCAGCAGGATTGGCAGTTTAACGTCCTGGCAGGAAGCGTGGATACTCTTGTCTGGGACTCCTCTCCATAATTAGGTTTTTAATAGTAGTATTAACAAATGTTATAAAAACTTATATTAAATCTAATTAACTTAGATATGCTTATGTAACTCTAATGTAGTATTAAGGTTCTGAAAACTAAAACTATAAAACAAACACCTACAACTACAATTAAATGATAAAGAAGTACATTTAAATATAAATAATATATTGTATATATATTAAACGGTTACCATTTGATTAATATATTTTCAATCTCCACAGCTCAGTTATTTTGATTCCGAATTAAAGCACTGATTTATGGCAATAGTTTTGTAAATTGTAACCTTTATGGATAATTTACAGTCCAGAAAAGCGATAAAAACTACTTAATGCCAAGTTCATGGGACCTGACCCAAGTAATTAACACGCCAGCTGCTACGGGGAATGAAACTGGAACCGAATCTGAACTTGGGCCATAAATCCCCGCATTCAGTTTATGTTAATCCAATAAATATTTTCGATCCCGCTCCTGCTGCTGCGGGTAATCAATTTTATTTGCAAAACAATTTGTATTTATTTGGCTGGCTATCGTCCTGGCTGGTGGACCTCCTCAGTGTCAGGACCTGCTCCTTTGTTGTTGCTGGTCCATCCTGCGACAAATTTAAAAGCTCAATTTGTCCATTTATGTCAACTTGTCACGCGGAGCAAAATAAAACGAATTAATAAAATAGACAGCAATGAAGCAGAGGATGAAATAAAGGAAAGGACATCCTCGTGGGGCAGGAGGTAGAGGAGAGCAAGCACTGAGAAAAATAGAGAAGAGTAGAGAAGAGAAATAAAACAACTCCTTGCTAAATTAAAGTTATAATATTTATTTATTTTTGACAAGTACAATCAGGTGTTTATAAATACATTATTTCATTGTATTTATTATATATATCTTTGTTTTAACTAAATTTCATAACATTTATGCGTATTAAGATTCACATTTTAATAATATTCTTTGTCTCTAATATTCAGCTATATTCAGGAAGAGTGTATAATTTTTCTGGCTCTGTAGGGAAAGGCGAGAAGGAACTAAACGCGTAAAATATATTCAGCAATTGTTTGTCGCGCTGCTCGCCAGATACAAAGATACTTCAGCGCCAAGATACGGATACACCATCATTCATCGCTTATGTTCGCTGCTCCGCCCCCTTAGCCGACCCCCAGGCTCCCGCTCTCCCTCCATTTTCCCATCTGAATTTTCACGACTGCTCCTGCCGTTGTCCTTCTCCTTCATGGCATTGCAAACAAATGGCAAAAACTGTCGCTCATTCGCATAAATCCTGACGAATGATTTCAACGCGCTTGGTAAAATGGCTGTGGGTGGATCAGGGGCGCCAGGGACGCCGGGGTAACTTGAGGAGTGCCACAACAAAAGCAATTATATGTGCGAATCATTTTACGAGCTGCCTCGCCGCTCATCCCGCTCCTCCCGCCGCCCCAGCCACGCTCCCCCAACGACAATGTGCGGAAAGCTGCAGCGGAAAACTCAACAAAGGCCAAAAAACAAAGGACACGGCAACGCGGGTAAAACAGCGAGAGACAACAAGCGAACAACAACAGTTCAAATGACAAAGAAATTGCCAACTCAATAAAAGCAACAAGAGCTGGCAAAAAACAATCCGGCAAAACCATCCGCATTTTCCAAACCCACCCGCACAGCCCAGCCCCATCGTAAAAGGAAAACGCAGCGAAAATCAAACGATTGTCAATGCGAAAATAAATCGCATTCTTTCATTTTCGTTATTTTGCCAGCTCCCTCGAACACTGGCATCCCTCCCCAAGGACAGCAGCTGCCATAAAACCAACTTTCGTCCCTGACATCCTTGATGAAACGTGAGGCATTTTTATATCGCTTTGTCTCTGGCTTCCGGCCAACTCGATTCGATTTAAGTTCAAGCTTTAAAGCAGCTCAATCGGCAGTCCTCAATAAATCGAAGCTCAAATTTAGAAAACTAGCCTGCTAATTGGTAATTAATAATTTAAGAGCAGTTAAATCTATATTCCTATAAATTTAGTGGAGTACAATCATAACGTATTTGGAATTGAGTTGCCTGAGGAGCGTATGGTATCTATGACTATCTTAGATTTAACCTTGAATTGATTTGGAACTATATAAACAATTTTTTCTGATTTATGTTTAACTAATTAAGACTTTAATGGCGATATTATTTTATTATTGGCAAAAAAAGGCCAAGTATACGCATTTTTTGGTCGTTAAATCTTTATTTTTATACCCCATATTTTGTGGGAAAATCAGAGATAAAAATATCCATAACTAAGCCAAAACAGCCCTAATCTCGGTTCGGAAAGCTTTTCTATGTTAGTTTTTATTTGCCTAATTATTCTGTATAATGGTTTTAGAAATATAAAACAATTAATTTTTTGTCAATTTTTGAAAATTTTAATGATGTAACCCCTTATAAAATTTTGAAAAATAGGGCAAAATTTTTTTTTCGATTTTTACCAATTATTTATGCTTAATTAATTAAGATTTTAATGGCGAATCAGAATATGTATGGCATTTGGCGATTATTTAATTATTGGCCAAACAATGCGCTTAATAAGACCTCAACGCATACGCATTTTTGGTTCATTAAATAACCGATTTTTATACCCGATTTTTTTTTTAGAAAAATCAAATTTAAAAATAACTATAACTAAGCCAAAACAGCCCTTTTCTCAATTCGGAAAGCTTTTCTTAATAAATCTGCATAATGTCAATATATGACCTTTTGACTAGATTATTTTAAAATTTGTGTCGAAATTAAGTCCAGCAAACGAACTCCAAGTAATAAAACCGTTTAATGCCAAAATATCATCAATTGGCATGCTTAATTTCGAAATAATGTTTGTGGCTGCCAATAAATATAAATTCATCTGTGTAAAGTCTCCCCAGCACTAAACATATTGCAACTAAATAAGTATATAATTGGTTTGTTTAAATTATTATCAACGTGATACCAGTATTAAAATTATTGGCTAAGGATAATTAATTGTTTTTGTATTTACCCAAAAAAAAAAAACTTTTCGAGCAATTGAACAATACTAAAGCAGGATGAATTTAGTGAGCACTTGCGTTCCATTTATAAACTATAATAATTGTTATTGTTTTAAAAAGACTTCTTCAAATGTATCCATATACTCCTACATATATACGACTTTGATTCCCCTACCACGATCAATAGCCATTACGAAATATGCAATTTCTCAGCCACTTTAAGTGGTGACATTTACAGCCAAAGCGAAAAAATCATTGGCAAGAGCTGGAGTCAGTTGCCCAAACAAAGTGATGACAAATGACATCAGAGCAGTCTGCCAGAAGCGTAAAAATGGAGGACAGGATCGGGGGCGGGCACAAAAACCAGATGAGTGCGGAGAAAGCCAAGTAAAGCAATAAGCTTTCAGCCAACTTGTCGCAGGTGACTTACCAACTACTTAGCACATAAAACATCAACTCAACTATGACGGGGTAGCGGGGCAGCTAAAGGGTGAGTACCTGTGGACATCGGAGGCGGGAGCTGGTGGCGTTACCGGTGTCTGAGGGCTGGCCCGGCAATCGTCGCTGCCTTTTAACGTTTATTAATAATTCAGGCCCACGTAAAAGTTGCGCTCCACTTAGCCAAACTCCCCTGTGAAGTGCGAAGAAGTGCTGGAAAATCGTGGAAAATCAGAGGCAGAAATCACGACGCAGTGCTGCGGGCACAGGGAGTGGAAGTACACGCCATTGTCTGCAGATGTCTTGCAGGGAAAGGCGAAGAAAATCGAAGAGAGCTGCGGAGGCAGCTTTCCCAGCTCGCCACGTTTTCCTACATAAATAATGATTTCGATGGGCCTGACGTTGTTCTTTTTCCCCCATTTCCCAGCACCCCCGCCCTCGGTGTCCTGTCCCCGTTGTTTGCTGGGTTATGATGACGTTTATAGGTGGGTCCTGGTCGTGGTCCTGCTGCTGATATTAAGTATACGCCGCATGGTGTGTGCCTTGTTTATGTCTGGTATTTGCTTTGGGGTTTGATGTGTTTTCCTCGCCTTTTTCCTCCATTCTCCCCTGTTCCTTATATCTGAGGCATAAATAGGAAAACAGAGATGCCGAAAGCTAATGTTGAATGTCTGCCAAAAGGGGGGACATGTATTCCTAAGGTAAGGCAAAAAAAAATACATAAAGTGTTGATGAAGGATGAAGAAGGAAAATATAATAATCTTAAGTTTTTGTCATAATATTTGGCAATATTTACTGTATTTAAAGGCTGCCATGGCTTTTGAGCTGAAATAAATAATAATGTTATATTTATTTGCGATAAAAGGGAAGAATCGTATGTGTTTATTAAATAATAAAACGGGTATATGTATAATATAATTAAAAATGTTATGTTTAGTTCGGTGTTAAACTTAGTATTGTAGGATACATGGTTTCCATCTGCATTTACAAATTAAATAAATAAATAATAAATACCAGAGCTAGCTCACTGGAAAGTATAGATATACTTACTTTTTTATATGAAGTATTTAAAATAGTATTCCTTTGTGAAAGGTGACACTCACCTCTGATGAATTTTCTTTTAAGTACGAAGTACAGTAATTTTATCATTTTACTTTTTGAATTAAACTTTCCGGAACTTCGGTTCACTTCGGGACTCTTCCGCACTGTCTTGAACTTTCCTTATTTTCACTTTCATAGTTGTTTCTTTCTACCCTGTGAGATACCTGTAGAGACGAGCTTCTGATAATCGAGGCAGCAGTCCGACATACATCGAACGCCATATAAACAAAAGCCCGGAACTACAGGGTAGGTCACGGGAGCGTTACAATTGAGGATCCCGTCCGGGTTCGGGTCCGGCTCCGGGTGCGGGTCCATGCCGGCGTCCGAGTCCATGTCCGTGTGCCGATCCGGTGGAGCAGATAGCCGGAAGCAGCCATTCCCCGGTAAACAGGGAAAGAAGAACTGCCATAAATATGGCGGAGGAGAAACTTTTGGCAGCGTATCTGCCTTCGGGGCGTTGAGAAATTTGCAGAAAAAAGTCAAATAACAATTTGGAAAAACACGACAAACTTCGCCAGCAAAATGGTAGACAGCCAAGTGTACTTGAGCAAAAGTTGGTCCTTCCCGCGTTAGTTACAGTTCTGCACAGCTCTGGACGTGGACAGTCGAGCAGATGTCCTGTCGCCCTGAAAGGACAAAACAAAACAGACCCAGCCCAGTCCCCAGCCCACTTCAACCCCTAATGCTCACCTTTGGTCCACTGGCCGCAGCGCATTTAATATTTAAATTTGTTTGCATTCTTAACCGGGTCCAGGAAATCCGGGGCTGGGCTGGGGCTCGCCGTCCCTCGCAGGAGGAGCCGAGGTTCGTTCGCATAAACTTTATAAGCAGAAATCATAATTCCGAATTCGTATCTGTGGGGCCCCAGCAATTTACGATTTCGTGTGCGCAAATGTGCAATTAAATGAAAATGAACTTGTTATTTATGTCTTCAGATCCAGGGCTGGCCGAAACTTCCGCCTGTCCCGCATCCTGGCCGCTTCGGGGGAGTGGGTGCCACGCCCAGCTGCATTTTAGTTTCCATTTTAATCTGTAATTTACAGCAAAATTGCGTTTATTTATGAGGCCGGGCGATGTGTGCATAATGCGCCCGGGCCGCACACACAATAACAATAACAGAACTATACATATTGCGCTATCTGATGCATATTCCTCATAAAACATATGTATTTGTGTTAATTATGTTCCTTCTGCAGCCTGGTCGGCTGGTGCATTAAAAGCAGGCAGCAAACTTGTTTGCTCGCCTGTGTCCGTCCCAACGCCATAAATTAATGCCTGGACAATGGAAGGTCCTGGCAAAATTGTTTACAGATTCGCAATTACATTATTATGTGGCCGTGAGCTCTACACGATAGTTAGTTTCATTAATTGCAACCTCGGAGCATAAATCACCGCCGGCTGAAGGCAAAAACTTTATGAAGCCCCAGTGAGATTTCAATTTCTGTCGAGTGTGCATTGCTTATTTATCCAAGGCATTGCAATCAAAACTCTAAGCTAAGAATAACATAAATTAAAGATAAAGAAACTCAAATAAAGAATTCATAAGTTGATAGTCTTAACTTTTATCCTTTAATTAAAGCATTTCTTCTTTTCTTATTTATTCTAGTCTAGACAATTTTAAAATATAAGAACCTCCCCATAACTAACACGTTTTTATTACTCTCCTACCTGCAATGTAGATACGTTTTTTCAGCTTTACGAGTTTTCATTTTATTAGCTTTTCTCGGTGCTTCCACCTGCATAAAATGTATATTATCCTTAATTGAATCCCTTTATCGGGCCATGTATCTGCTGCTGAAACTGCAGCAGCATCTGTATCCGCATCCGTATCTGTATCTGTTTGCCTGCCACTCTGCATTGCAGCCAAGAAGTCAGGGTCTTGGCCCAGAGTTGCCGCCGTAAACTTTAATTAAATTAGTTCCACGATTTATCATGGCTTGGCAATCGCTTAAAATGCCCAACGAGCTCGGAATCCTTAACGGATCCTGGCAGGACCAGGGCCCAGTCCACTTACTCCTTGCCCTCATATTTCTTTCCTTCGTTTCTTTGGTTTTTTCGGTGCTGTTGCAGCCTTGTACAGGAATTAAAAGGTCCGCCGGATCCCATCCTTTATACACATTCCTCTTCGGCCCTCTCCCTCTCCCGCTCTGGCTCGTCTCTCTGTCTTTTTTCGGCTGCAGCAGAAGGTCATTCGCTGTGAGTTATGGGCCAAGTGGTTCTGGCCACGTATCTCTCTAATGGGCGCGTTTTGGCCCCACCGAAAGAAAAGGGAAAATATGAACAGTGTCTACGCGGGACAAGCCG
Source organism: Drosophila pectinifera (assembly GCA_008042775.1). Lineage (NCBI taxonomy): Eukaryota > Metazoa > Arthropoda > Insecta > Diptera > Drosophilidae > Drosophila > Drosophila pectinifera. The sequence goes on along the minus strand of VNKC01004624.1, from coordinate 12,514 downwards.
AAGGCACTATGCACTTGGGGCAGTATTAATTAAATTATTTCTAATTGTTTTAGACATGAAGCGACCACTTTTTACTGTTTAAAAGCATTTAGGGGAAAACTCTTGACTTGGCTAAACAGTTGTAGGTTTTAGTAACTAAAGCTAATATAATCTAACCTAGCATAATATAAAATAGTTTTATAATATGAATATATATAATATAATATATAGAGTTAAAGAACCATTTAGTATAATTGGATTTATGTAGTATTTAATTATAATTCATTTATTTAGTATTTCATTTATTATTCAGAAACGACTTAGTTAAAGCAAACTGAAGCAAGCTTTTCAACGACTAGAATCCAGATTCTTTCTTTAATTTTTTATCTTCCTTTTTCCAAGGAAACTTATTTAAATTGAAAGTCTAAAATGCAATATTCATGTATATGTGCGAACTCCATCTACATATTCCGAGCGTAATGCCAGGCCATAAGGCAGGCAGGGCAAACGTGCCGAAAAGAAGTACTTAATGAAAGCCCGAGCGGGAAAACTCGTTGAAATTTGGACGAGGAACGCAGAGAGGCATAAAAAGCGCTCGGGAGCGAGCCAAAATAATTCCGTGCAGGGCCTGTGCCATTTGTTTTCAATTTGTGCGCTGCACTGAACACTGGCATTTGATGTTTGCCACTCCTCCAGGATCCGCCGCAGGCTCCTCGCTCTCAGATTTTCCGGCTGTGCTGCCCCGCTGTGCTTCCGTTAGCTCGCATTTTCACTTAGCCAAAAGCTTTCTTTGGCTCTGGGGGAGGGGCTGTGGCATGGCCACAAGGAAAATGGCTTCATCGGAAGGCGACTGTAAAAATTCGCCATGAAGCTCACGCTTTTGAGGTCTGCAAACGGACCTTGCGGGGCGATTCGCACAGAAAATGCACCGGATGCAAAAGTAATTTCCACAGCAGCGTGAGCTCAAGAGTTCTCTGGGCAAGTCTGCCTGGGAACCCCCCGGAGTCCCGCTGGAAACCCCCTTGAAACGCGCCATGTCGGGCTTTTATGTTGCTGAAATGTTTAAGGTCGCGCAGCAAAGTTTCTGTGGGAAGTGGCTGTGGAAAGTTGTAACGAGAATTCGCGCATAAATATGGCTGAAATTCAACAAGGCATAATTGCATGCCCAATTTGAGGCTGCACATTGTACGTTACGCGCAAGAGGACATTTCGCGTGGCAGTTGCACAGATAAAGATACATGCCGCAGATAGGCTACAGATACAGATGCATGGCGCCGAGGCCGCGCCCGCCAGATGCGCCGTCTACATACTCAAATATGAATTAGCATAAATTCAGAAGGTAATTAAAACCTCCAAACCGCCCGGGCCATTTCCCCGATTCAGACAGCAGCGACCCCATTAGCCATTATCTCGTGCCTGTGTGGAGTTTATGCTATCGGCCATTTTGGAAACGCACTGCAAAAACACAGAAGCGTCGCCGAAATGGATGGAGTGCAACGCGGCCGGAGTGCATTAAACAATTAATTAGTCGGGGGAATTGTAATTGGTGCATATAAAGCTACTTAAACTGAGCGCTCCGCAGAGTAATAAGATTGCCCAGTTAAAGCCCTTCAGCATATTGTGCGTGGGAGTTTAAACACATCCGAAAGATGGTATAAATTAGACTACAAAATGGTCTAGTGCTACATTTATTTAGCAACTACATTTGCTACATTTTAATTTAGAAACTGAGGAATACATTTTAAAGAGCTCATGCCCTATGTTCCTGATTTTATTCTAGGAAATTGTTTAGAAAATTAGTTCAATAACATGTGCCTTAATATAAGGAAATAGTTGTAATGATGCAAATATTAATTTTGAATTTATATTTTATATTATGTATTATTCATCTCAATCTCAGTAATTCAGGTTTGTGGTGCACATTTCTTGAGTAAAGAAATACCTCTTAACATCACAAAGCATTTGTTCTGTATGTTCAGAAAATGGCTTTATTGTCTAAGCAAAATAGATTTCTGCCATTACCATTTATCAGCTCATATTTATATTTACAATATACCAGAGGACACGCCCCCAATCCCTTCCACTCTGATCCCCAAAACAAGCTAAGCACATAAAATACAAATGCGCCAACAGCAAATAATACAGAGCAAGGAAAAGGATAAAAGGCGACGCAAATTATATGCAAATTTCATGCGACTAGCCTCGGGTTAGACCAAAGTCAGACACAATCCGGCGGTGGGGCAGCCCAAAGAGTGAAATGGGGGAGAAAGTGGCGCTGGAGAGAGTCAAAAGTGGAAGGTCCAGACACACCTCTTGCCCAAACCTCCGAGTCCTGATATACGCATACACATAAATACGCAAATACAGGAGCAGCGAAAACTGGGGGAGACAGGAGGAAAAAGTGGGGAGAATCGAATAAAACTCAGCGGTCGAGTGGAGACAAAGAAGTAGAGGTAAATGATTCACAGACGTGCTCCCATTTTCGCTTTCTTTTGTCTTTTGGGTTCCCAGTGAAATATAGCCGAGTTGAGATAGTTCACAATCCATTATTACCTATTATTTTCTTCTTTAATTTAATATATATTATATATAAGATGTATAAGCAAGAATATTTAAGCAGTAAAATACTTTAAGGATCATCTTCAGTGAGATTTTAGAGATATCTGATGTAGAGCAAGTTACATCTATAGTGTATGGGTCATTTTATAACTGCTATTAGCATTAATGATACATGCTTAATAATATCCTTATCCTCAACAATTATACGCTGAGTCAGGTTGAAATGAATAATCGTGTTTTCGGTTAAAAGCAAAAGCCCAGTGACTTGGTGCTTTTCGACTGCATAATCCCCAAAGGAATTTGATTTTTATGATAAGTCCTATAGTTTCTGAATTTATTACGTTGCTTTTCGGAAAATAAATAGATACTTGAGATATAGATATAGATATTCACAGTGAGCACGCAAACAAAATACACAAATTCAAGCCAATTAATTGTGCAGATAAGCCAAATAAGTGTTGGCATGCTTGCCAATTAATAAACCACAATCAACGCGGTCTATATAAACTAATAGGCCAAGGTAAACTAATATATTTAAAGCAGAAGCAAATATGCCTAAAGCCCACACTAGCAGTTATGGGTAATAGATACCAATAAATTGCTTAGATAGCCCGAATAGACGTCACAAAACAACCATAAATCTGAGCTGCATAAACAAATACATGCAGTAAGCCCAAACTATTGGAATAACCTGTAAAGAAAATAAAATATGTATTGAACTGCCAATAGTTTCGAGTCTCGACTAATTTCCGGTGCACAGAGCTACATATAGAGCCCGAGCCTGAAGCAGATGCCAATTCGTTCGGCTTCTGGGGGCGGAATTAAGGATGCCGGTCCTGGCAGGGGATCCTGCAGAGTAAAAGTTATAGGCGGCTTCAACTGCAGAGCTGGAAGGAGTGGCCGGGCCAGAACTCAGACACTGAACACCACCCGCTCGCTGGCAAATACGCAATTGCAGATGCGACGATGATGCTGGCGATTGCGGCAGTTTATTTATACTCCGCACCCACAGCCCACGGCCCCCGGCCCATGGCCCACAGGCCAGAGCAAACGGCGCAGCCGGGGGATGGATATCCAGGGGCGTAGAAGGGGGGCCTGCTGCCTGGATGGCAACATTTTAATGTAGCTCCGCCGGCGTGGCTCGAGCCATGAATCTCATCTCCGGGTGGGCGTGGCAGCTGGTATAAGGAGGTGGCGTCCTTGCCGCAGTGTGTGTTTTTCGCTGATAGATATAGATACACGGGTTCCAGCAGCAGCAGCAGCAGCAGCAGCCCGATGCTGCCAGGCGATAGCGATAAAGCCGAGCGCGGCGTGCGATGCATGTTATAATGAAAACCCCTTAAACCAAATAATGTGCGCCCCACACCCCGGCGCGTCCCTAAGTGCGGCGGGTCCTGGCGAAATCCAAGCTAGCTGGGACATTCATTACACAGCAGATTCTCCCAGATTCCGCGCAGATAAATTGCTCATCATTTCGCATCGGATTTTGGCTTTCTGACAACAAGCGGGAAGCCAGCGCAGATTCCAGATACTCAGCTCTCAGATACTAAGCCCGGAGATACTCAGCCCTGAGATACTCGGGCCATCGTGGCATCAAAAATGCTGCAAAACCTCACCCGCTTTCACTGCGCAAAAATGCCAGAGCGGAAAATATAAATGAATATGAATGGCATTCCCTTGAAGACAAACATGAATTAATAATGAACATTATTGGGCAATTATGTGCGTAAATGTTTCCATTAAAGAAATGGCGCGGAATGATTGAGGGCTTTATGCTGATAAATACATAAAGGCGCTTGCCAACTGCTTAAATATTGATTACCTATTAATTTCTTAAATAAAAGATGTGCGTTGTTCTTGTTTAAAAACGTGTATCTATTTGTCTTCACTTCAGAGATTGTAGATGTATCTAAGCCCTTTTGGCATTGCGGGCTTTTAGGTAATCATTTTGCGAGTCTCGGGCAACCAATAGCCAATAAATAAGCCCGCACGCTCCCGTAGCTCATTTTGTCATCGAGCACTTAGTTGAGACGCTGCGAAAACATAAATTAAATGTCAAAAGCATAAATATTTTCGCCGCATACACACGCAAGCCAGTGTGTGGCAGGACAGACTGCTTCCCCTTCCTGGCCATCGCCGTGCCCCGTGCCCCTGCTTGGACCCCTGCCCCGCAATGGCGGTGGCCCAGAACTTCCGCCAGCAGCCAGAAGCTGCCAAAAGAAAAGGAACCGCCAAACCACCGAACACATCGGCGGCTCCAGGGGAAGTGGCGGCGAATAAAATGCCAGCAGTGCGAAAACTTTTAACATGCAAATGCGTCGCAGCTCCTCCTTTTTTCTCCCGCTGCCTGTCCCTTTTTATTTTAATTTTATTTCGTTTTTAATTTTCAACAAAGGAGGGGCGGGCGGCGGCCAGGGGCGAACGTGATATCGGAGTTGGCTGAGATAAGTGCAGACAGTTATCTGCCACAGGACTCAGCCACGACCAGGACCAAGACCACGACTACGACCACGACCACGCCCACTGCCAGCGCGGTCGTCAAGGAAAAGTTTTAATTTCAGTTTTGGGCACAGAAATTTTTAACGGCGTGCAGCTGTATCTGCATCTGTGGGCCCCCGTTCGAGTCGGAGTTGCAAGCATCCTATCTGTGTATCTGCATTTTGCATTTTAATTGCAAATGGAAACAGTTATCTAAATTGGGCGAGATATTAAAACGACGCATCGGGCATCGGGCTGGCTGTCCTCTTTTTTTGCGGCGGGGCGTGGCCCCAAAACGGGTCCGCCAGATGCGACCTCAACATGGAGCGCAAAAAACATTCCGGCGATTGCGATGCCGAATACGAATGCGAATGCGAGCTGCGAACTGCGAGCTGCGTTAAACATTTTTGGCGCAAGGCCAGCCTGCATATCCGTAAAAAAGGAGCCCATTTAAGCCCGCTCCGCAGTGGTCTGTCCGGGTCCCTAAATCCCCGCCTCTCAACCCCGGCAGCGTGTTTTGGACAGCAGATGAGTTCCGTCCTTAATTTGGCTTAAAGCGGGTTTGGTGAGTCTTACTTTTGGGTATTTTAAACAATTACAAAACAGTAAAATTATTAACATTTAATGTGTGAGGTTCACTTAAAAATAAGTCTATATTTTTTAGTTTTCTCCCTGCATACATTTTGAGAACTTTAAAAAGCTGTAACTTTATAAGCAGTCTTATGAAACAAACTAAATACTTTTAAATACCATTAGGATCCTAAACTGTTAACCTATTAATTTAAACAACTTAAGCTTGGCTTAATTCAATAACAAGAAACGAAACTATCTCAAGGAAATCCCCTAGCTCCATTAAGTAGCAAAGACGTAACCCAATGAATCATTGTCGTAATCCCCCAAGTTAAGCCGTAGGAAAACTCCGCCAATCCATTGCCAACTTCCGACTGACTTTGACACTGACCACGCCCCCGCATCGACAGGGTTCGAACCAAGTTTTCCCGTAGAGGAGATTAAAGGCTGCCAAAGGCACCCCGAGATGCAGATTCCCTGGCAATGCAAGCCGTACTTTCCCCTGCTGCTCCTTTTGTTAGCCCGGCTCGGTTCGCTGTTTGCTGGCCAATCGCTGGGCAATTAGTTAAATTTATTATTTGCGCACGCACCGCAACCGCAGTAGCAGCAGGACCCCGCAGCGAAATGGCCAAGTTGGGGCGGCTACAAAGCAGCTTGCATTTGTCTCCGCTTGAAGGGATTAATGACAGGCAACAAACAAGCGACCGAAATCCCAGCAAAGCCCCCGCCGCCTCACCGCCGAGACCGACATGCATGCCCAACCATCTTGTCACTCACATGCAAGTGCACTGTGCAAAATATATTAAATATATTAGTCGCAAGGGAAATTTTGATTATATTGTGAAATAATTACTAGGAATAATAGAGGGTCTAAAATATAATGAATATATTGAAGTTTTCCCTCAATAATGCCAAGAATGGTTCTTTATATAACCCAAGGCAAAGATATTATAATATATTTACTTTATATTTCAGAGCTTAAGTCGATTAAAATGTTCATACGATGGGAGAGATTCTATAAAATATATATTCCAATATATATATTTAATAAATCCAATTATCAAGCTTAAAATTGTTCTATACATGCAACACATTTTATTTTATACAAAAATATATTTTTTTAAATTTAGAAAAACCTTTAAGCTTTTTAATAAAAATCGGGCAAATGTAATCATATAAATAAATACAATTAGCATCCTAGTGCAAAAAGAATGCTAGATGGCATAATATATAGTCTTATACCTATTTTAAATAAATAAAATCGATTAAAGTTAAAGCATCACTAACAGAACTTTCAATATATGGATACTCAATGATATCCCAATTTATTCTCCGGTTTAAACCGCCTCTCCTAGCCGCCGCCCTTTCGTTATCGTAAATATTTGGCTTAAAGGCAGCGCGAGGCATCGGAGGCTAATTCGTTTTTATGCCTGGCCCATGAAATATTTAAATTATTATTTATTGCAGAGTTTTTCCCATTTGCATTTGCCATTCGCCGTTTTCCATTTTCCATTCGCCATTTTCCCCACTCGCCGCGCATTTCTGGCGCTCCGAGGCCGCATGTTAACGGATGTGGGGGGAAAATGGTTATGCATTCGTCCATAAATTGCCCAGGACTCATAAATCAAGCGCGCGAGACTTCAATTAATGCCCCACTATTGCCAGCGATAATTCATTTACTAATTTATCTCTTACAAACAGAGAGAGCGCGGTTGGCAGCATTAATTACAATGCAATTACTTATGCGCGCAGGGCGTACATGCTCATAATTATCTGATTGGAGGCGTGGCGCTCATTCATTTGCATCTGGGCCGCCTCCCTTTTCCAGTGACCCACCGTCCCGCCCAGCAGGAGCGGAGTAAGAGTTCAGGAATTGGGACAAATTTGAAATGGCGGGCAACTGGCCCCAGGCAGATCGTAAGATCGTTAAGGGAAATTCAAGGAAGTTTACGATATTCGAGGGCAGAGTGGTGAATATACAATTGAACCTATATAACATATATTAACTCTTTGCTTAATAATTTGTTTGGTTTTAAATGAAATATATAAAATAAGACCGAATAGTTACAAGCATTTATTATAACATTTTATAGTTATATTTCGGATTATTTGGTAAGAAGACACAAGCAGAATGCAGTAAAGTAATTCATTCTTGGCAACTTATCAGATTAAATGTAAACAGCAGCCCTGGCACGAAGCCCAGGATAGAGCTGCCAAAAATGCAGGAACCTGAGCTTGGCAGAGAGTCAATATTCGCATTTACTTTGAGAATAATTAATTAATTCCCAAGGCATTTTTTGCCAGGAAGCTGTAACGTTAGAATAATTCATTAAAGGGTTAATGAGTTACACTAATTAGCAAGTACAGTTTGAACATGCAGAAAGGAAAAAATATGAGTTCGACATTATTTAAATACTCAATAAAACCTGTAAGCCCTACATCTATTAATAAACTTATCTAACAGCACACTTTAATATTTCTGTAAAATACCCAAGGCATAATAATAAAACTGCAATCTCATGAATTCTTTAGTAGTGGAAGTAATTAATCTAGAAGCCCAAAACTTAGCTTCCCTTTAGCAGCACTCAGTTTGTCACCAAGCTTAATTAGCCCGGGATGATTAAGTATTTTTAAAGCACTCGACCGAAGTCAGTCCACGTCATCAGCAAAAACACATTAAAGTCATGGAATCTCACTTCACATCAGCACACAATTCAGGACTTTTATCAAATCTTCAAACGGGATACTCACCCAATCAAATTTCACGTGCCGCTGCCCGCGTTTTATTGTGATGACGGCTCCTGGCTCTCGTCCTTCTAGCCCTCCTTGGCAGTGCATCTCGGCGGCAGCCACAACACGGGGCATCATCATCGGCACCAGCCAGCAACTCGTAAAAGTAAGGCCAACAGAGCCTTAGTAGTCTTTGTTTACAACCGCGTTCGACGTCGAGGATTTGGCGGAAAATAGTGGGAAATCGGATGCGGGAGCCGCGGCAGCTGGGCCACTGCATCCTGGCCAGAAGATCCCAGTCGAATGAGCGTGCGTCTGTGGAGGCGGCTCGTTTTGGAAGCCCAAACGCTCGTCGGCGGATACGCTTTCCAGGTTCCAACAACAGCATCCCACAAAAGTGCAGGACGGAAGCAGTGATGCCTCTCATTTTGGAGGCAAAAATAAAAAGCCAAGTGTGATTTGAAGTGCAGGAAAACCAGTGAAAATATCAAGCAATTTCTATCTAAGAGATACATGTCAGATGTTACCTTTCACCTAGAATTATATTACTTAAGATACTGCTACTGCTCTTTTAAGTTTTCAAGAACAAAATGTTTCCACAACGTTTTGAATATTCACCATAAAGTATTATTTATATATATTGTTTCCTTGAATCCCCTATTTATCTCACGTCAGATCCTTATGTAGAAAAAGGTCATAGTTTAATTAATATGTATTTGTACTCGCTATACGGACAGATCCTTACCTTAGTGTTCTATATAAAGAGAGAGCTTGTTAGAATTGTTAACCAATAAACCAATGTTATTGGCCAGATGAGCAACACTGGTCCAGCAAGGTAAGCCATGGGGCCAACTGCGCAGGCGTCGGCTCTTCGTAGCGCCATCCTCCTGGAAGTCGCCTGTGGAGGAGGAATAGATGCGAGCGCTGTGCTCCTTAGCCAGGCCGCACTGTTGCCACTTCCGCGGCAGGGCGGCCACTAAACTCCGTCTGTGCAACACGATTTCCACCCCTAAACCTCACGGAGCCGCACATCTCACAGCTTGCGTTCCAATCGACTTTTGCTGGCTCTCTTTCTCGGGGGTGTTTCTGGCCCGAAAATCAATAAAAGTCACGTCGACGTCCATGTTGGGCCGCTCTATCCTCAGCCTCCGGTTGCCGGGCAGACAATGAAATGATGTTCTAGCCGAAGGAGCGGCAGGATGAGGTCGCGGGCTGGAGGCTGGAGGCTGCGAACTGCAGACGAGGACGCACGTGTTGTCCCTGGACTTCTGGCTTGGATGCGTGCGAGCGGCAGCAACAATACCAATTACAATAAAGACAGACATTTAGCCAGGATTCATTTGGTGCGGGGCGCAGGACATGTGCAAAAAATAAGAGAGAAAAAGGCAAGGCATGAGGATGGAAAATTTGCCAAATGTATTCCAGCAACGAGTTTCTAATGGAAACAATTAAGTCATTAGCAAGTGTTGATTTTAGTGAGCGATGAGTCGGGCTGGGGCTTAGCCAAACTAATGTGCTCGGGCCATAATGGAGTCCTTCGGGGATACAGACCAGGCCCAGCCCGACCCACACACACACACATGCACACACTCGACTAGTTGTTGTGTCAGCCGCAGACCCAACTCGTTGGGCCGCCTTACAAATGCCTCGCATTTTTCTCAATTACAATGAACAACTTACTTCGGGCTGGCTTTCGGGGAACCCCCATGGCAGGGACTCCCTCCTTGCCACCGCACACGCGTGTGTGCCTGTGTCAGGAGGTGAACTGAGTGCCATTTTTTAACCATGATTGAAGAGTTAAATGTTGTGGCACTTTGAGCGGGCCCGGTTAACTTTTTGGCAAATGACTTTCGCCAGTATTAACTGTTTGGATACGAGCGTCGACTGGAGGCTACATGCTGCTTCTTGGGGTCAAGGTGGGACGCACTGGGTCTGGGATGGCAGATTTAAGGCATTTAAAAGGGTCTTATCTTGAGGGGACTTTACATTCGTTTATTTAGGTTTCACCCGATTCAAATCAGGAAGGTTCGAGGCTTCCCTGTACCTTTAATACACATATCCTGATACTGTATCCTGGGATTCCCTTTTTACTTTGACCCACTTAATGTGGTGGGTTAATGCCTGCAGAGCATTAGGACTCCAATTTGTGTATCCTGATGTAAGCTTTATTATGAGAACTAAGTGGGATTTTATTTTAAATAGTTCTGTAGCTCTTTAACAACAACCAATGGCTTCAGTTTCCAGTAAAAACTTTCCGCATCAACCCCTTGAAACTTCCTTTCGCAGGCCCCACTCCCAGGCACATACATAAAGCTGCCCTAAAGTAACCCCACCATATAGGAAAAGACCGATTAAACTTTATCAGAGGACGTTATTTACTTATGCTTATAAGATGCGTTGTACAGTGTCAAGCCGACGGATGCAGAGCGAGTTCGTAAGGCACAACGGTCTCTCGAGCAGATCTCGAGTGTGTCCGAAAATAAGAGAGTCTGAATGGGAGCTAATTGAATGAATCATTAATAATATAAACACATGCCGCATCCGGGCTGGGGAATTGCCGAAAAAGCGAGAGGAGATGCTGAGGCAGGAGGGGTCCAGTCTTGTGGCGTGGGAATGGATGTGGTGTGGATGTGGTGGCATTACGAGAGCGACGGCACCGGGATGACGGTCTGGAAGAGGTGGAGCCGGGCGTCGGCGTGGCCCAGCTTGTTGGTGGCGTTGCAGTAGTAGTCCCCGAAGTCCTCCTCCGACACGCTGTCGATCCGCAGGACAGAGGTAGTGATCTCCGAGGAGGAGGCCGTGTTGGCCACCTCGTGCTGTCGGCTGGACTGCAGCTGGACGCCGTTCCGGTGCCACACCACAGTGGGTGCCGGATAGCCCTGCACTGAGCACTCCAGCTCCGCGGTGTGGGCCACCGTCTGGGCCACCTTGGGCCGCAGCACGGCAATCTGCGGACGGAACTCCACCTCGACCCTGACCAGCCTCTTGTCGGGCTGACCCTCGCCGTTCTCGGCGATGCAGTAGTAACCTCCGCGATCCATGCGGTGCACTGCCCGGATCCGAAGTGTGGGCTCCGCCAGGACATGGCCACCGGCCGGCATCACGGCGTTGTGTTCGCGAGACCATGAGATCGTGGGCTTGGGGAAGCCGTTGGCATGGCAGGTCAGCTCCAGGTTCTGGCCCTCAGTGACTAGAGTGCTCTTCGGGGTACTCTCCGCGATCACCGGCGGGGTCTTGATCTGCAGGTTCATCTTCTTGATCACCTTCTCCGTGGCGGAGACGATCACCTGGCACTCGTAGGGACCCATGTCGCTCACCTCGATCTGCTGGATGCGGAACGTGTAGGTGGCACTGCCGGACTTGGGTCCTTCGGTGACCGTCACATTGTACCGCTGGTCCGTGAGGCTCAGCATGTTCCGCATGGAGAGCACCACCGAGTTCGTGTCCGACTCGCTGGTCCTCTTGGCCCAGCTGACCGTGTATGGGCCCACCTGCTCCACCGTGCAGCTCAGCTCGACGCTGTCGCCCACGCTGGCCACCAAGTCCTTGCTGATCTGGCTGATCACTGGAGCTCCGAGGGCGCACTCCAGACTGATGGCGAGGCCCAGGAAAAGGCCGATAAAGAGCCGCGGATTGGCCATGGCTGCACTGCAAGAAAGGAGATGGAACAGTTTAGTTAATATAGGTAAGATTTAGAGGGTTCTAGTGAGAGATACATTAAGCCCCTATCATCATAAATCGATCATAAATGACCTACTATCTAAAATTACATTTAAATATAAAAGTGAGGGTAATGCACTTTAATGCACAACTTTAATTGCAAAAACAAATCAATAAGCTATAAAATATTTACTGGAATTACAAGAGGAACTGACACACAAAAGATAATTTCCCTGCCCCTAAATGAATTTATTTCAAACACTAACGTTAGTTAAGGTTTAATTATTAATGTTTTAATCGTCCTATTATCTCTTAATTTTACGTGTTGGATTGTATAATTTTTTCACTGATCGTAACCATTTAATTACTTTATTTCTACCGTATAGATCAGAGATATCACTGAGCACTTTTAAGAATATTTGTTATTTCAAGAATATTTGTTATTTCAAAATATATTCTTTAGTATATCTGTGTAATTACAGGATGTTGATGCTGTTGCTGGAGCACTCTCTGGGTTCTCTTCGGTTATCTGTGACTT
>VNKC01004619.1:0-42160 GCA_008042775.1 Drosophila pectinifera | reverse complement strand
AAGTGGCAACCAAGTTGGGCCACCTTTGCAGTTTGCCGTCGACTTAATTAGTTTGTTATATCCACCCGCTGCCTGCCCACCGTCACAAAATTGTCCCCCTGCTCCTGCAGGTCCATGTGGTTGTGTTTCTGTCTATGTCTCGTCTAGTCCTTGTTCCCTGTTCGTCCTGCGCCCTTCCTGCCACCTCCCCGGCGTGCCATCTCTCCTCCACTACTTCACAACGGAAGTGGTTTGACAATGGAACTTAATGAGTATAAGCGGAAATTTAATCAGCAGTATAAATAATGAAATGACAGCTGAATGGCTTGGCAGGCCCCGCTTTTCCTAGATTTCCCTAGATTTTCCACGCACCCCCCACCTCCCCTGGGGGTTTCATGTTACGTTTAAATGAATCAAAACTCATTTGCTTCGCTTGTTGAGTGTAAATTGTTTGTTTGTCGTCTGGCGTTGTTTGTCTTGGTTGATGGTCAATCGGGTTCGGAATATCTCTCTAAAATATAAAATAAAATATATAAAATAGTTGTTTCCTTGCTTGCATTAAATTAATTCATTTTCTGTATTATTCTGGCTTATAATATTCCCGAAAACTCAAGCCATTTCCCATGCAAATCGACATGAGGACTAACCCTTTGGTCGTTTGGGAAATGAAACAAAAGTCGCCGGAGAAAATGAACGAGAGGAAATGTGGGGGCGGGAAAATTGAGGGAGTGGCGTGTATTCGCGCTTATATTGTATTGTGTGTATGTGTGGGTTTGGTTTTCCCTGGAAAACGTGTGTGTGTGTGCGACGAAGCATGCAATTTGAATTGAACTTTCTGCATGCAAATAAACTTCCAGCCCCCCGTCCATACGCTAAGCATTCGCCTCGCCAAAGGGCTGGGAAACTGTGAAGAATTTAATTTTCCAATTCATAAACAATTTCAGCAATAAAAGCCAGAGCCAAAGTAGCAGTAATAACACTGAAAATAATCCCAAAAAATGCAAAAACAAGACAAATCTATTTACATAGGGATTGGGTAAGGCCTTAACCACACTGGATTTGAATAGTTATTTAGGTTTATTATTTATTTATGTATTTATCAGTGTAATTACTTAATTTTATTACATTTTAGAAAGAAATTAAGGATTTAAGTATCGAATGATATGTTGATATATAGATGGAAAGATAGATAGATAAATAGGTTGATACATAGATAGATAAATAAACAGATAGATCAATAAATATATAGATAGATTCATAAAGAGATAGATAGAGCAATTAAGAGATAGATAGATCAATAAATAGATAGATTAATAAATATAAAAATCAATAAATACATACATCAATAAATATATAGATACATTAATAAAGAGATAGACAGATGAATTAAGAAATAGTTAGATCAATAAATAGATTGATCAATAAATAGATAGATCAATAAATATAAAAATCAATAAATATATACATAAATAAATAGATAGATCAATACATATATATATCAATAAATAGATAGATCAATTAATATATAGATAGATCAAAAAATAGTTAGAGTAATAAATATAAAAATCAATAAATATATACATCAATATATAGATAGACCAATAAATAGACAGATCAATAAATAGATAGATCAATAAATATATAGATAGATTAATGAAGGGATAGATAGATCAATTATAAATTAGATAAATCAATAAATAGATAGATTAATAAATATAAAAATCAATAAATATACACATCAATAAATAGAAAGATCAATAAATATATAGATCGATAAATAGATAGATCAATTAATATATAGATAGATCAATAAATAAATAGATTAATAAATAGATAGACCAATAAATAGATATATCAGTAAATACTTAGAACAGTAAATATATACATCAATAAATAGATAGATAGATCAATAAATAGTTAGATAGATAGATCGATAAACAGAAATATATATTAAAGTCAATACATAGATAGATAACACTGTTGTTATTTCCACAAATATATATCAATATATATATCATAATATATCATAAGGATTCCCTCAAAACTTCAACCAACAAAGCGATCTCCACCTATTGTTCAAGGCAGCGCAGTGCAAGGTCCTTAGACAAGGCCACAAATCCTTCACAGGAGAGTATGCTAAGCCAACTTTATTTTAGCTGTCATGTGATGGGTGGGCGTGGCAGTCATTGCCGCCTTCCGATGAGCTTTGATTTGAATTTTTTCCTCCTCGGGCACAGACAAATTCTCACTTCGTTGCCGTCCCCACTGGCTCTCCACAGGACCCCACCCCGCCCCTCACCGCCTGTAGAAAAAAAGGGTTATTCTTCTTCGTTTTTGGTGTTGCAAGTTTATGTTTGCCCCGCTCGAGTGTGTGTGAGTGTGCGTGTGTGCCACATGATGACACTTAGGATCGGCAATGACCGAAAGTTATGCGAATTTCTTGCCCAAGTTTTATTTGTCTGATTTTTTACGTCGTAAACTTTGCAAGTTTTACCACAAAAAAAATAGAACAGAAAAAATGAAAAATCTCAAATAATACGACCAAATTTTTGGACTAAGGAAAAATCTGTGGAAAAGGGCTAATAAAATATTACGTATTTTGGGAGAACTTTCTGCAGGCTTTGTGGGCTTCTGTTACTTTATATTAATATAAATAAATATATAAAAAATAAATAGATAATATAATAATATAAATAAAAAAATAATAGATCAAGAGAGTGATCTAATTGTTATAAATAAATACTTAAGGCCTATGCCAACAGCTATAAAAGTCTTATGTTCCGGCCAACTTTTACGCATTTTTATGGATTAAAACTTTTGCCATTTGGCCATAGCCAGCACTTATGCTGATTACATCGTAAACGATTCTTGATAGTATATTACTATTACAACCATATTTCCTACGAAAAAACAGATAAGCTTTCGTTAAAAATTAGCATAGAAATTTCATGTTTAACTAATTTCGGATGTGGGGGCGCTGGAAAAAGCGACAAAACAAAAAGCAAACGCAAAAATTATAGGAAATCCATTCAATTAACGCGTAAAGGCGGGGAGAGCGGGGAGCGGGACGAAGTGAAATGAATTGATGTGGAAGTGGGCGGGGGGTAGGGGGGTGGAGCGGGAGGGTAGAGAGGGGCAGAGCGCACATAAACAGAGGCGCATAAGCGGCCATATAATCACTTCAATCACGTTTGCATAATTGTTCAATTATGAGGCAATTACCGCAAGCGATGGCCGATGTCTCAGTCGCCGTCTCTTTCTCATCCCCTGCCGCTGCCATCTCTCTGTGGCCTCTGGCCGGTGCCCGTCTCTTTCGCACCCACTTTTGGGGATTTTTGGGGCTTGCGGGGGACCGCGAGTGTTATCGGTAATATGCCAAAAACCGAAAAACTATCCTGGTAACCGAAAATCATCGGCACACACAGGAGGAAGCCCCTCCCCCCCATAGAGGCACCCCTGGGCGGCCCCCTCACCCCCCGCCCGAAGCTCACAGCTTGTATTGGTGTGTCATATTAATTAAGCGTTTGATTACCAGCCAAGCTCACATGCTAACAGTTGCGGTGCGAATTATAGGAGTGGTTGCTTAAAAATAATAAATATATACTTAAAAGGTTCAAAAAATAAAGGATAACTGAAGGCAGTGCTTGAGATACTTAACCTTTATATTTTTAAGTATTTATACTATATATATATCATACTTTAATGTATTTATATATTATAATTTATCCTAGAACAGTTCAGCAAGACATAAAAAAAATCGGGGAAGTGTATGATACACATATACCATATAAAAAATTATATATTATTATATATTATTAAAAAATTTATATATTTTTTGTGTCTCTTTGTAATTTATTAAAAAATAGATATCCGCATAAGTTGAATAAAAAGGTTTTAAACTTATCCTTTATTAGGCCAGAGAGTAATCTTAATTAAATAAATTATAAATTATAAATAAATTATAATTATAAACAAATTAAATAAATTAAATTAAAAATAAAGGATAACTGAAGGGAGTGATTGAAATACTTAACCTTTACATTTTTAAGTATTTCTACTATATTTTTATATATTTATATTATAATATTATCCTAGAACAACTCAGCAGGACATAAAAAAAGTCAGGGTAGATATGTGTCTCATACCCTCATACCTTTTAATTAATTAAAAAAGATTTCTGCATGAGCTATATAAACTATTATAAATATAAAATATATATAAAACTATGTAAAACTATTATTATTATATTATTACTATTATATTTTAAGCTTACCCACAATAAGGTAAGAGAGCATTCTTAATAACAAAAAATAAGAGAAAATTGTCATGGATTCTTTGTTTTGTTAAGGATTCTAATTATGTTTAAAGAATTCTTGAATTTAATAAATCAAGACAACTAATATTCTGACGGCGGTTGTGCGCACTCGATCGGGAAATCCATTTGGATGTAGTTCGATATTCCCGGTTTTTTCCCTGTGCTTTTCGGGGGTTTCCCGGTTTCCCGTAAAGTGGCCGGGACTGCAGGGCTGGGAGAGCGGGGGCGTGGCAGTGGGAAATCAGAGTCGGCATAATTGCATGCAATTTTTATCGCCGTGAGGACAGATGCCCGGCAAATGAAGCCGAATGAGAGCGGCAATGGCCATGGCGATGACGAGGAGTACGAGGACGCCGGGGACGGGATGATGGGGACAAGGACGTGGTTGGAGCTAACAGGATAAGGGCCATGGGATATGACCAATAGCCGCACTTAACTGGCTGACAATCGGCCATGCAGCAGTTGATAAACTTAATAATTGCGACTGTAGAGATCGGCAGGAGTGGCTTTTAGGCCATTCGACAATAAATCACGCGGTTTTTGGTGGGAAAATGCAAAAGGAGTGCTCTCCTAATGGGTTTCCTTTTGAGTTTAAATTTGTAATTAGTTAGGGTAAATAGAAACAGGTTATAAAATAATAAGGATTAAATTAAAATATGAAAAAAATACTTAAATGTAATAAGCTTAAAAAACAAGTTACAGAATAATTAATAATACATTAAAATAAGAAAAGAAGACCATTCAAACTATAGTTTTTCATTTCATTTGCAAAAATCTGAAAGTCTGAAGAAACTTCCCTTGAACTATAATTTCCTATTGAAATTTTCCCTTTTCCATAGAAATTATTATTATTACAATTGTTTCTATTTATTTGCAATACATATTAATGATTTACCTCAAGCTAATGATAAGAATTTGTTCATTAAATGGTATTTATAACCAGAGAAACAAGAAAATTAACCACAATAAGACTTACAATTAGACAATAATTAACAATTCATATGGCAAAATCCATTTTCCTATTTGTGTAAATAATTAAGGAGCAGAAGGCTAGGCTCCTAAATGGAATTCTCCATGTACATATTAGCCTAATGTTTTCCTAATTTAAATTAAGCGCAGAGAAACCGCAATAATTGAAATAAGAGAAGGAACTGATGAAAGCGATTTACCCCTCGCCAAAACGCCTGAATTGTTAATGGACATTGCTCATCCGCCATGTGGCCGCTTCATTAGAGTCCCTGTAACCTGTTATATCATCCACACCGACCGGCCCTCCATCCAACCATCCAACCATCCGTGTGGGCAGTTATCAAAATTAGGCAATGGCATAAATTAATTGAAAGCCAGAAAGCCAGGGACTGACCAACTGACCAACTGACAAGCTCACTGACTGAGTGACTGAGTGACTGAGTGACCGACTGAGCGAATGGCTGACTGATGGATTGGTGAACTGGCCAGATCCACTAAATGAGTGCTCGCCATCAATTAACGTTGACAAATGGAAAAATGGGCGAGCTGGGTACGGGGGGCCGTTCAGTGCGGTTTTTCGAGGGGGGGGGTGAGAAGAGGCGACAATTCGATGACAACGGGCAGCTAATTGGCGCCCGGCTGAGGCCCAAACAAAAGCCAAAGAAATGACAATAAAACTGGCCGATTAGGATGGCGACACACACGCACTGGCACACTTACGCCGCCAGGATACAGGACGCAGGACGCAGACACGGCCAACGATATCCTAACGAGGCTAAAAGCGGCATTAAGTATCAATCATACAAGCCAGCCGACCGACCCAGCCATGTGAGCCAAGCGAGCGCAAATAAAGGCGCACGGAAGCCTATAGAAACGGAAGTGTTTGGGCTAAGGAGGTACCCTGGAAATTATTATTATATTTCTGCTCTAAAGTATTTTTGTAATGTGTGAAAATAATTCTTTTAAAGATAATTCTTCAATATTTCGTACTTATTCTTGAAAAAATAATATTTTAAAAGATAATTTTTTCTTATTTTGTATTTATACTTAAACATTTCCAAATTGTTTTACCATTTTCTTAACTTAATTAAATTAATTCCTAAAAGTATGTAAGATAAGGAGTTTAATATCCTTAGAGGTATTTAAATCATTTTTTTTTATTTTTATTTATTTATTTTATTACAGCCGGCAAAGCAATATAAGTGAAGTATATATATATTTCCTATTTATACTTAAAAATTTCTAAATTGTTTTACCATTTTCTTAACTTAATTAAATTAATTCCCAAAAGTATGTAAGATAAGGAGTTTAATATTCTTAGAGGTATTTAATTTATTTATTTTATTTTTTTTTTATTCTATTTATTTTATTACAGCAGGCAAAGCAATATGACCGAAGTATTTGGGATGAATGCACCATGGCACATAAGAGCGCACTTTTATACTAAAAGTCTTTCGGAAAACACTATTGTTTAATAGTTTAAATACTCTAATATATAACGAAATAATAATAAACATAAACTAGACATTTTAATTAATGATAAATATATTAAAAAACCTCTTATTAATTTGGAATATCCACTTAAACTTAAAACCAATATACTCCATCACTCGCCAAATACCAGTGTTAGCCAAAATTTCGTTTGTTCCCTTTTGAAGAGGGCCCCCAAAAGCAGGACACACGTGTGCGTGTGTGTGCGCTTGGGAGGGGGCAGGGAAGGAGATCCTTTTTTTCTTGGTTTTTTTTTTGTGTGTGTTTGTTGGTGTGCGTGTGTGTGCGATTATCGGTCGCCCGTTGCTTGTTACACGTCTAATCTGTTAAATCCTGTTTACCAAGATTACAAATCAATTGTGGCCAGGAAATAAAAACACATGCGGTTCTATGCCCCAAGTCGCCCCCTCATTTCCAAATGCCTTCCACGCCCTCGCCACCCCTGTTCTCTAGTTGTTATTGTTGTTGTTTTTGTTGTTTTTGTTGCTCTATCAGTGACGAGGGTATTATGTGGTGTTGCCTTTTTTTTTGGAGCCCACATTGGGTGAGCCCTGAAAAATGGCCAAGATCATTTTTTATGGGTAATTTGTTTGTGGTCTTTATAAATAGAAAAGTTATGATTGTGATAGATTTGCATAAATTTATGTACTTGAAAGGAATTTATATATAATACAAGTTAAGATACTGCTAGAGTTTTATTTTATAAAGCTTCGTGTTTTGTATACGAATTCAAGGACCTTCTGATTTATTTAGTATTTATTTACCTTGAGATTTTTCTATAAATATATCTAGTTTTTAAATGAAAGACTTGAGTCATGTCAGGTCTTTGATTAGCACCTAGTTCTTTTATTCTTTTATTTTATTTCTCACATTTTATAGATGGCAAAATTCCATAGAAATATTCGAATTAATGATTGATTTACTCACCTCTTTAATATAAATATTACCTATTTATTTAACACTCGTTAAGCCTTCTTTTGCACTTCAGACTGAGGCCATATAATCTATTACTCACTTATTTACTTAGTTATTTTTATTATTTGAGTTTCGCGAACTTGCTGATTTATTTATTTACCTTAGGCAGTGCCCATAAATATTGCCTAGTTGAGTGTAGGAAATCCGTGGGTATCTCTTTATAATTATTGACTTGAGCCATGCATGTGTCTCCGATTAGCACCTACTAACCCTCGGCAGGCACCGGAAGGGTCTGCCGAGCGGGGGCTTCCCCCAAGCCACCCTCGTGACAAAAGAAAGACCTTTCCATATCAATGACACTTTTTTCCTTGCTGCTTTCTCCCTTGCCAACAAAGAAATTGTTGGTTTTGGTTTCAGTTTCGGCACTGACATCTCTTGGGAGGGTTGGAAAAAGGGGGTTGGACTTGGAGAAAAGGCGCTGGATATATATATATATATATATATATATATTGGGGACTGTGTTGGTGACTATAATTGATGTTATCAAAATATTGTTTGTGGCGTAATTTATCAATAAACACCAATCGAGTGGAAATAATTTGATTATGCTTGATTTGCTTTTGAGGCATATTTGTGGTGTAAACAGTAAAGCCCCCCAAATGCACACACACACTGGGTATTTACATGTAGAAGAGTGTGCGGAAAAAACTCCCTTTCATTGACTTAATTCGCATAATTTATGAGACTTTAAAGCTTTGCCCATTAATTAGCTGTTAATCAACACTGGCCAACACATAAAAGTTAACCAACTTGATATTTAATTGTCAATTTGTGCTCGGTGCCCGGTGCCCGGTGCGCTCCAGTGACTTCCCACGTTTCCGAGCCACCCCAGACTTGCCCGCCAAATCGCTGGCCATGTAAAGTGTTAATAATGGGATTAAACCCGCACGCACACATCGCTTATATCTACATGTGTTTAATTGCTAATCCTGCAAAATTAATGAGCGGGCTGAGCGACGGAAAGCCTCAAAGTATGCTCGGCACGCTCGTGTATAAGCTCGCAAATATTTAATCTAATTTGAAAAGGTTTCACGAATTTAATGGCATTTCAATTGCGGCCGATTATTTGCTGTAAGATTCGGTGCTTTAAACAACAAAAACATATAACATATTTATTTATTTATTTACTCTCATTGTGGAGAGTAAAGTTTTAAGGAAAAGTTAAATACTGATGCTAGGGCACTAAAAATAATGGTAAATATAAAGGTTAGAAGCTATATACAATCATTTTCGACGTCCGTAAGTAAACCCAGACCAGGTAGTCATGAAAAAGTCTTATAGGGACGTAGGCACTGACGAACGTACTCCAACTTTCTCATTTTCGACGTCCGTCAGTAAACCCAGACTAGGTAGTCGTGAAAAAGTGTTACAGGTGATGTAGGCACTGACGAACGTACTCCAAATCTCTCATTTTCAACGTCCGTCAGTAAACCCAGACCAGGCAGTCATGAAAAAGTCTTATAGGTGACGTAGCCACTGACGAACGTACTCCAACTCTCTCATTTTCGACGTCCGTCATGAAAATCCCATCCAGACAGTCATGAAAAAGTGTTATAGGTGACATAGGCACTGACGAAAGTACTCCAACTTTCTTTTACTTACTTTTACCCTTAAATATTTTTGTCAGTGCCCTCTAGTCCGGGAATTAAAAGTCATGTCCATTTCTGAGAACCTCTTGATGTTTATTTCAAGTAAAAATTCGTATATTTATGTCCTTTACAAGGCGCATACTTAATTTTCAGCTTTTCTCTGTCGGCTTTTTGTTCTTATTTTTTGTTTTACGACTGCTGCCCAGATTTGTTGGCTTAAGTTTCTGTGTCTAACTCCTGTCTGCGATAGAGACAGACAAAGAGCAGAGACAGAGAGAGGGAGAGACACACGTGACTAACGCTTTATTACCATTTTTCTTCATTAATTTAATTTTTTCGTCTGCAGTAAACTGCTTTCGTATGCAATTTTATTGTACTTTTGTACTCGTGCCTGCTGCGCTCTGTTGTTGTTACGTTCTCCACAGTTTTCCCATCGCCCCAGCACCCCCCCCATGCCCACTTTTGGACATCTTTGCTCCTGTTAATCCAGGACTCCTCTGCCGTCTGCCGGCAAAAGGAAAAACAAGCCACCTCCTGATGCTCATTCGCCTGGTGCTGCTGCTGCTGCTTCTGCTGTTGTTTTTATTTTTTATTGCCGCGCAAAAATACAAGTTTGACTGCCTCGGCAATTGTTTTTGGCATTGTGTGTGTGCCGTGTTCGTGGGGTTACCCTATTTAGGGGTATCCAAAGTATACCCAAATAAGGGATATATCCTTTTTTATTGGTTCTTAATTTACAGTGCCAAAGAGCAGCCATAACTCCTTAATTTATGCTCAGAATATTGCAGAATTTTATTTAAATAAAGATCAACGTTGTGGTTAGAAAGTACTTATTTATGAATCAAAGTATCAAAGTAATATAATATAGTAATAATACCTAAATACCTATATTTACTTAGGACCTAGAAGAGCTACATTTTTTCCTTTTAAAATTTTTTAAAAATAAAACTCAAGTTTTTTGGCTTTCAATTTAATTTATTAAATATAACACCGATCCTGTCTGCCGATCCTTAAGCTCCTATAAAGTGTAGTCTACCTTTCTGCGTTGGTTGTTAGTTGTTGTCTGTAAAACCCCTCGCGCACTCCGCCCATTGGCCAAGAGTCCCCCTGCCGCCGCCGCCAGTGCTTGCTGGGCCTTTGTTTCGCCTTGGCTTTGCAGTTTTCGCTTTGTGCCGGGCTTTTCACAGGCAAAGCAAGGTAGAGAGAGTGAGAGAGAGAGAGAGAGAGAGAGAGAGAGCTAGAGAGAGTTTTCCTTTGGCAGTTGGGTTTTCTATGCTGGCAAATTGTTTGCATTATTTATGGCATATTTTCGAAGATGTATAATGGAGTCGCAGTCAAGTCTCTCTCTTTTTGCAGGCCCAATCATATATTAATGAGTATTGGCCGGGCCAGCTTATTATATATTCGATCAAATGATTTTCCCCGATTTCTTTGAGTTTCGCCCTGTCCTGCCTTATATTTGATTTGATTTTTTCTCATTTTGCCAGCGTCTTTGACTTGATTTTTTGCCGACTGCCTCTGACGCTTTTGATGGAAGTTTCGTTGTTGGGCCAAGTGTTTGGCTATTTTAGCCCCCCCCCCTCCTCTTTTGGCCGTTTGAAAAACTTCCTACTTTTTACATTTTACGAGCAATTAAGCGAAAGATGCCAAAGTACTTGGCCAAAAAAGTGTGTGCCTACACTGAGAATAGTCCAGGTGAAACTGGGTCACGAAAAGCTAAGAGAATAATTTGATTAATAGTTTAAAATGGGAGTGTGGGTTATATATAAGAATATAAGCAATATTCTTGTTGTGAAGTAAAAAAATAATAATTATAATAATAATATATATAATCTATATAATATATTTTGAACTTTGGAAATTAAATTAAAGGGTGCTAGACCCTTGGAATCCTTTTCTTTTTTAAACCTAATAAATACACTTTTAATATAGGAACTAAACCAACAGTATTTAGTATTTTATGTTATAGTATTTATTTTATTGTATTGTTTTTTTATTATTATTATATTTCGAATTTATTAAATATATTTTTATTTAATTTGTGTCTTTAATGATTTCCCTAATAGGATATATTTTAACATACAAAGTACTAAAAAAAGGACACTAGCAACAGTACTTAGTATTTTATGTTATAGTATTTAATTTATTTACTATTTAATATTTTATGTTCTAGTATTTATTTTATTATAATTTTTTATTATTTTTATTATCTTACCAATTTATTTAATTTTTTTTTTAATGATTTCTGTAATAGGATATATTTGAATATACAAAGTACTAAAAAAAAGGACACCAGCTTAAGGCGGTGTTGATTTTTCCTATGTGCATATATATTAATGTGCAAAAGTTGCCTCTAGACTTGGAAAAATGCCCCAGTCTCACCCACCTACCCCGCCCCGTGGTATCCTCTCTTTCACACAATCATAAATATTTTAATAAGCTCAAAGGATGTGTGTGTGTGTGTGTGTGCGAGTGTACGTCACTGGAGCAGGCATCAAAGTTTTAACCACATGCTAGCAACTATTTTCACTTCCCCATCCCTCACCCGATGCCTCTCGATGTTCCCACTGCATTTTCCGCATCCGCATCCGCATCCGCATCCTCGTCCTCGTCCTCGTCCTGGCCCTCGCCCTCACGGTCCTGGCAGAATGCAAAAAGTTAATTAATAAAACATCAAAAAGTTCTACGTTTTTGTGTTACAATAAACTTTATATAAACTCCATGCATTTTACGCTCTTAAGCGGACCGTCGGACCGTCTAACAAAAATAACAGAAATAACTAAAAATAACGGAAGCAATAAAAGCAACAAAACTGGTAAGAGTAACAAGATACCACAAGTGGCCATTGAACCGGTAAAAATAATACTCTTGCATTGGATTTACAACTATTAAATATATATAATAATATAATATAATAATATATATATTTAAGTTTAATTAATTTATCTGCAAGAGAAGCTGAAGAATATCAGTAGTAATCCAGTTGGAAACTAAAGACATAGTCCTCTTAGAATTGTTTTAATAATAAATATATTAATAATATATATAAATATATATAATATCACTTACTTTAAGAATTAATCAGAAATATAAAATATTTTAGGGCACATATATATATAAACTTATACAGATTTATAATTAAAAAAAATTGTTGCAATAGAATAAAGATGCCACCTCTATGCATATCATTATATACAAGTTTTTCTATATATATATTAGTTCATTTTTATAATAATAAATATATTAATAATATATATAGATATATATATACTATCACTTACCTTAAGAATTAATTAAAAATATCAAATATTTTATTTTAAATATATATAAACTTATAGAGACTTATAGTTCAAATAAATACTTGCAAAAGAATAAAGATGTCACCTCTTTGCATATCATTATATACAAGTATTTCTATTTATTTATTATAATATTTTTAAAGTGTTTTTATTTGACTGTTTATTTATTATTTTTTATTTATTATTATTTATTATTTATTATTTATTTTATTTATTTATTTTTTATGCTCACTTCTTAGCTAAATTTAAATACCCTTTGCAAGAGCATAAAAGCAACAAATTCAGAAACTGCAAGAACAACAACCTTTAGCGTTGACTTTGACGTTGCCCGAAAACTGTCTAAAAATCACAACAAAAATGGGGAAGAGCAGCAGCAGCGGCAACAACAAATATTTAAATAGTTTAGTTAACATTTTGCGTGCAGAAGGAGGGGGCGGGGCCAGCAGCGTTTGAGATTTTCGATTTCAGTTTTGCCCAAGTTAAATGAAAGTTAACTTTGGGGAGCCATAAAACAAACCGAATGTTTACCCTTAATTACGTTTGGACCTAATTATTTAAGATATTTTTTGGCAAAGATAGAAGCTTTAATATTTAATTTAATTGCCTAGAGAGGAGAGAGTAATATTTTAAATAAATATTAAATTATACAGCTGTTTTTAAAGAAGAAACTTTTAATAATTTAATATTACATTTGGACCTACTTATTTAAGATATTTTTTAGCAAAGATAGAAGCTTTAATATTTAATTTAATTGTGTAGAGAGGAGAGAGTATTATTTTAAATAAATATAAAATTATACAGCTGCTTTTAATGAAGAAATTTGAAATATAAACAGAAGAACCAGCTGGTTTTAAATTGGGTTTCCAGTGGGTTATATTATTTATAATAAACTCTGAGTATCTCTCTAATGTAAGAGCATTTAATAAACAGTTTACATTCCATTGAACAACTTTTGAAGTGGCGCAAATATTAATCTGGCAATTTAAATGTGGAATCTCTCATCGCCGCTAATAAATGCTAACCATAAAACATGCGAAAATGAAATTGAACACTCGACTGTTTAAATATTTTCCGTGGTTATAATTTCCACGTACAAGTCGTAAATTTGTTGGCTACGTTTCCAGTGCCATCCCTGGCACATACAACACCACTGGTTAACACATAAAAAAAAAACTGACTACCAAAAAACCAACAAAAAAATAAAGATTTATTCTTGGCCTTATTCGGATTGAAATTGTATTTCTTAAATGGAAATTTCCATGCTTTAGGCAAGCAGATTTTACAAGTTGTTAATGCAGTTAAAAGCCAGTTTTCTTGGATTTTCCTCAGTGCGGACTTCAGGTTTCCCATTTCCTGGAACTTGGACTTGGGGTTATTTTATATTTTTTGTTTTATTTGGGGAGTTTGGGGGCCACTGCAACTGGTTTATTTGCGACATCGAAACTTTCGCCAGTCGAAAAAGTTCCTTCCCCCTTCAGTGCCTCCGAATCTCGCACCAACTGGAGCATGGAGCATCCCTCTGGCCAGTGGCTGTGGCAGCTTTAATTGGAGTCCGACTGGGCATTTAATTGGACTGTGATTTGTGGTGCGCATCGCAAACGTATCAATAACATGCTGTAAGAAATATATGTACATATATCCAATAGAGAAAAGCGCAGAAGGACTCAGCTTCCCCTGCCCGAGTTTCCTATACCCTATCCATATTAGTTTACATTTACTAATTACCTTGGCTTCTCAGAGTTTAAATTACAAAAGCAAGCAAGTCTGACTGCTTAGAAATAAAAAAATATATTTTTATTGTTCATGTGGCACCTTGAATATTTCTATGCGGGGTATTGAGTTTAAAGAGGGAAGCCAGTGCAAAAATTATGCGGGCAGTTGTCTGACCCGTTTTGGGGGGGCTGATTCTGTGGGTTTTTGTAACTCAGCCACTCGCTTTGTGGCTGGACCGCAGAAACCGCACCGGTAGCTCAACCAGAAGACCTGCCAGCTCCACATCCATCTGGTTCTGGCCAACCATATGGAGTTCCTGCCGAGCCAACCCACTGAATGGCGGACTCCCGGACCGGGCTGACTTCAAATCGGATGCCAATCAACTCCTTGGCTTGCTGAGAAAATTAATAAATTTGCGGTCGATTTTCTTGATGCCTGCGGCAGCTGCTTGCGTGTTGAAATAATTAAGATAATTAGTGGCGCATGGCGGTGGCTAAAAATAATTAGCCAGGCGGGAATAGTTTTTAAGGGAAACGTAGT
Source organism: Drosophila pectinifera (assembly GCA_008042775.1). Lineage (NCBI taxonomy): Eukaryota > Metazoa > Arthropoda > Insecta > Diptera > Drosophilidae > Drosophila > Drosophila pectinifera. Next base: position 27,290 of record VNKC01004619.1, on the reverse strand, counting down.
TACCTTATGGGGAAGGTATAGTGTAACTTTATTTAATTTAAAATACAAAGAAATGGTCTGGTTATTTGTAGTATTTAAATAAAAGGTTAGGGTATGTGAATATATAATTTTAAGGCTGTCTTTTATAATTCTCAGGTAAATTAATATATAAAAAATTTATAAAATTAAATATAGGATCTTATAATCACTTAAAATAGGTGTCTTAAAGAGTAAAATAAATATTGTTGTAATGGGTCTGGTTATTTGTAGTATTTAAATAAAAGGTAAGGGTATGTAAATATATAATTTTTAGGCTGTCTTTTATAATTCTCAGGTAAATAAATTTATAAATAAAATATAAAAATAAATGTAGGTTGTTATAATCACTTAAAAAATGTGTCTTAAAGAGTACCATAAATGTTGTTGTAAATTGTAAATTGTTGTAAATGTTTGAGGAAAAAAATTTAGTTTAAATTTTAGTTCTTTTAATGATTTAAAATGTTGTAGCCTATTTCTAGACACCTTTTAAAGGTATTTCAAATCCCTAGTGCTCCCAAATATTTTGTATTAAGTTTTCAAAGGAAGCATTACCTGATTTCAACCTAAAAAAAGTTGCTATTATATTTTCTCTTACTTTTTTAAATATCTACTAATATAACTAGTTTTTATTTAAGTTAAACAACATAATGAGTTCCAGATTTCACCTTCTCTTGCTCTTAAATATTGCATTTGAATTAATTGGCCTACTGTGTTAATGTTAGTTAACTCCAACAGCCTCCGATTTTGCCATTAATTCCCATTCTTTTCGCAGCTTTCACCCATTTGCGGTGTGTGCGTGTGTGTGTGTGTGTTTGACTGAGGGATTTGCGGTGGCTTTTGGGAGCAGAGAGCACAGGGCAGAGAGATGAGAGACCCCAGGGGTCCTCGCTGGGCGGGGTTAAGGCGGCGAGGGGTTAATACAGGCCTGCGGCGCACCACTCACCGGCTGCACCTTGCCAAAGATTAAATCATATTTAGCACAATGAGTCAGAGAGGGACGAGATTGTTTCAATATTTGCCAGTCGTTTATTTTGCGCTAATTTAAAACTAACATTATAAATATTGATGGGGCTGTGGGTTCCGGAGATCCTGCAGCCAGCTGTGGGGAACCCCCGCCCCTCCCCACTTCTAAGTCGAGTCGAAAGCGAAAGCAAAAGTATGACATGCCCCCAGTGGCCTTTACGCAGCCGCTGGGTTCACTGACTGACTGTTCCCAGTTCCCAGTTCCCAGCTCCCAGTTCCCAGTTTCCAGTTTCCAGTTCCCAGTTAGCCGCCATGGGAGAATATCTGTCATGGTCGGGCGGTTTTAATAAGCCTACACTGAACGAAATACAGTCAAGGAACTGCACAGAAAATAACTTTGAAAAGGGTTCCAGCTAATATACCAAATGGTCATCCAGGCGTATACGTAATAAACGAATAAAATCGATTTTATCGATAAATCAAAAGGAAGTAGGTATTAATAATAATATTAATAATTAATATAATTAATTATTATTTTGATATAAATTTATATCCTCTTTATTAGATCATAGCTATATGTTATTTTATATATAAGTCCATAGCATTGGAGAGAGATAGCCAAAATAAATTTATATATCGATATTAATATTTGCTTTTCACTGTGATATGATATCGAATCAAAATATATACTGCTAATATTTAATTTGAATATCCCTATCCTATAAATAATAATAATAATACAATATTAATATCCCCAATATTATATAATAGTTATAAGCATAATCTAAGATATAAAACAATAATAATTATGCAATTAAAACATTCTTCGATTGCTAAGGTAACAAAATGATCGATATATCAGACAACTACTCTAGATATCGATATACAAATTCATATATAAATTGTAATATCATATTTAATATCATATTTAAATATTAAAACTCCAAACAGAGTGATAAAACCCCGATCTTAGCCCCGACTTCTCGCTGTGTACTTAAACGTCTTGCCGGCTGGCAAACATTTGCCGTTCGCTTAGTTAACGGCCTGCCACAGGTAACGGCAAAGGTAACCGTAACGGTAGCCGAACATGGTTGAGTGCCCCTGACGCGGAGCGGTGCGAATTAAGCGCAAACAAACAGGCGCCTGCCTCGACCCCCCCAGGACCATCCCACGCCCAGCCAAGCGCCCACGCCCATGGCCTCCCAGAAACCCATCAAATACACGCGTTCCAGGTTTTAGGTAAGTCAGAGTTGGCCAAAACGAAAGCCAAAACAAACAGTTAAAACTATAAAAATAGCTTTAATATTTTCAATATTATGTGTATTTAATTTAGACACTAGAAGAACAATAAAAGAGGCTTTCTATAATATATTATATATTTAAAAATATTTTGTATTGGAAAATTAATAGTTTAATGACATTTCTAAGTCAAAAGGGTGCAAGACTATTTATTATTATTAATATTTAGGTAAAAATGGTGGAATAATTTAACTGATTATTTATATATTGAGCTATATATATTTTATTGATATATTTTATATATAATAAAGAGAAAATTATAGCAACAATATTTTTGAGATACAAGATTTATTTTATACAGCTTTTATTCATCTGGAAAAGTTTGTATTAGCTTTAAAATAATTATATTTAATCCTTTTATCTATGAAATAATTCTATTTAAATCTTTTAATCTTTAAAATAATTATATTTAATCATTTAATCTTCAAAATAATTCTATTTTATATTTTTACCTTTTAAAATTACCCAGACTTGGCGGGAAAGCAGCTAATTTACCAACACCTTGAGGAAAGCGGAGCAGGAGTTAAGGAGCTGCTCTTGGATCCCACGGCAATTGGTTCGCCGCTATTGCTATCATTTTCGACAACTGTTACAAAGAGCCCAGCAGCGCCCAAGGAGATTTGGGAAAAATGAGTTAAGACCTGGAGAACTCGATCAGGGGGTTACCCAGTAGTTTCAGAAATTCAGCTTAAACATCCTGGGAGTTAAGGGAACTCTATGCTAGAGTTTTTACTGGCCTGAGCCCTTTAAGAATATCCCATTAATCCCGCCAGTAACAAAGAATAAATACTAGTATTAATAAGCTAAGTTCACTTGTAAAGTTTCCAAGTAATTTAGATATAAAAAATAGGTCCTAGTAATGATAGTAAAACCCATTGACCTATTGAAACAGTTGAGGCTTGAAAACCATAAAGCCGTGATTCGCGAGTGGCCAAAAGAGTCCAAATAGTAGTCCAGCTCCTTCTGCCCTTTCCCTTTCCCCGCTCCCCGTTGCCTTTCCCTTTCTCCCTCTTTGCTTTTCTCTTTTCGCACTTTTCCCCGCACGCTTTTCCTTTTTCCTGCGTGGGCGCGAGTTGCGATGATTGATGACAATGTTGGGTAGTCGCTTATCCCGCTTTTCCACCCAAGCGCCGTCCTTCAGGCCAGGATACAGAGAGGAAAATTTCTGGACTACATTCTTGAAATTAAATTAACATAAACTAAAAAATTACCTTTAAATATATTGATTTTATTTTTGTTTTATTTATTTAAACTCTGACCTTACCTTTACTCATTTTATTTACATTGCCCTGGTTTTAAATATGCTTTTTAAATGCATTTTGCTTCTGACCTTTTTTTTTTTTCTGTGCACTTGAACCTCCTTCTGCTCCGTCCGTCCGCGAAGAACCGTTACGTTTTGGGGCACACCTGCTAAGTTTCGATATGGCTGTTGTTGTTATTCCTTTTACTTTTCTGATTTGTATGGATTTCCGGCGCGCTCTGCCCCTTTTCCGCCGCTTTTCGCGTGGGTTTTTCCCTTCTAATGTATATTTCATTTTTGGTTATGCCTCTGTCTTTTTGGTTTCAGCTTCAGTCGGCGGAACATATGTAAAATTCATAAAGCGACGGGGCAACTTTTCCCCGCTCGAGTTGAGGACTTCCCCACAATCTCTTTGGAATCCGCAGTCGGAACATCAGGCAAACATTTTAGCCTTGGCCAAGGCAAACACAGGCGGCAAGGATGACTCCTTTCTCGGCCAGTTTTTGTTTTGTTTTCCTTTTTTCCTTTCAAGTCCTCCCCGTTAGGCCATGAATCGTGTGTCCAGCATCCAGCAAGCGAGCATGCTTTTGACGCACGCACGCTGGCAAGCACGCAAGCACGCATTCAACGCACGCATGGGCACACTGGCAGAAAGTGTGACCACCTCCTATTGTTTTATGGCTCTGTTTAGTGTAAATTGAGTTGTGAAACTTATAGTGTTATTTATATTCATAAAATGATACAAGATCTAGAACAAAGTACAGATTTTAATATTAAGAGGAATTTATATTTTATATTAAATATATTATTCATTTGTGTGTATGTCCGGCACGCATGGGCACACTGGCAGAAAGTGTGACCACTTCCTATTGTTTTATGGCTCTATTTATTGTAAATTGAGTTGTGAAACTTATAAAGTGTTATTTGTATTCATAAAATGATACAAGATCTAGAACAAAATAAAGATTTTAATATTTAAAGAGGACTTAATAATTTTTATATTAAATATATTATTTATTTGTGTGTAAGTCCTATAGGATAAATTTCTTCCATCAGTAAAGTTTTAGAAATTAAAGGTTAATAATAGAATAAATCTTTGCAATATTAGGGTTCTTGCATCTTCTAGAGAAAAAGTACAAAATCTAGCTACAATTCTTCAAATTTCTTCACAAAAAAATATTATAATATAATTATTCAAATAAAAATATTTTCAGAAAATTAAGAACAAATTAAAGGTTACTAGAAATGAGCTTAACTTAATAATCTTAAGAGGCTCTATATGCAGAAAGACAAGATGTAAAACAGCCTCTATTGTGCGCAAAACACAGTCTAAATTGTTTTAAAAACATGTTTGCATGCCACTCCTTGTGGCAACTTCCTGAATGCATTTGGTGACCCCGACAGCCGACTTTATGGCCGGGACTTGGAGTTGTAATTGTAATGGGCGCCTTTAAGGATGGGGGGCCGGCTAATATACCCCTTGGTTAAGTGCCATTTTCCCTGGGCCATTTGGCTGGGAAACCCTTGTCCTTGTCGCTGTTATGCACAAATGTTTGTCTTTAAATTAAGCTTCATTTCGGCAACTTTATGCGGCCGGCCTGTCCCTGTTTTCCCAGACCCTTTCTTCCGCCCGTGCCCGAATTCTACGTGCCTTGCCTGCCACTTCATTTTCCGGAAAAATTCAGGGGTTTGGGGAAAACGAGAAATTCATTTTTCAAGTTGTTCAAGCCCGGCCTGGTCGGATGCTGCTGCACGTTGAGACTTTTACTTGTTAACGGGGTCATAAATCATGCGTGAAAATATCGAACGGAAAACAGATTTCCCTGCTGCCACGCCCCCCGCTTTCGCACGCCCACCACCACACCACCACCAACACACAACAAACACACAGCAAACACAACAATGAAGAGCAGCTCAAGCTGATGCAGCGGCGACACTTTTGGCCGAAATCCGTGTCCAAGTTTCGGACACTCTTTGTTGCTATCAAAAAAAAAAAAATAAGAAGAATAATAAAAACCGAATGCGAACCCTTTTCTTGGCTGCGTGCTAATAATCGATTTGTTTGTTTGTTTTTAATTTCTTTGGGGGCCGAACTTTGACTGCTCACGTAGGACACCGGCTCAATGCCAATTCCCCGGAATCCCCAGGACCCCGGAGCCCAATCCCTTTGCCATCGTGGAACCCAAAACTCTTTTGGCTAATGTGCAGCTGCTTCCGCCTTTTGGCCCATTCATCGTTTTTCTATTTGTCATTTTTGATGCCCAGTAATTTCGACAGCAATGGGTATATCCGAAACTAAAAATAAAAACAAAAACAGAATGTATTTTAAGCAAAAACATTAATTATTTCAAAAGCAGCAGTTAGTGCTACCTAAAAAATAGAATATATTTTGTTAAAGGGTACTCACTTCGCTTGATCTATTTTAAAGTGTAACCTCTTTCTCTTCGTTGATGATTTGGTGTATTTTTCTCTATTTTTTTAGAGCAGCGCAAAGCTGATTTTATAACGATTTTCTTTTCAATACCTTGGCAAAAGGCTAAAAAAAAAAGGAATAGGAAAAAACCAGAGTCCGAAGCCCCCCTAAAAACCAGAACCACTCACGTGGTTTTCAGCATTGCGTGGCTTTCAGCTTCCAGCTTCCAGAGCCATGTCGGGCCATGCCAGTCCTTCAACTCTATGGATCTGCACTTTGTTTTGTTGCTACCTGTGCTGAGTTTTTAATGAAAATCACATCAAATCGATATGCACAGGACACGACCCTTTAAGCTGCCAGGACCCCGTCGTCCGTTCATCCCGTCCCCTGTGCCGTTAACCCCCCCGACAATGTCCTCGCGCTAAACTTGAAACGCTTCACGAAACGCAGCTCAACTTGGTGCCATGCCCCTGTCCCATTCTTTTTTTTTCTGCCCCCCATTTACAGAGGCGTCACTACCAAAGGGGGCTGGAGTGCAGGGCATCGTTGAAATAAATTAATAATATTTAAATCATCTTGTTAAATGCACAAATACACTCTTTAGACAGTCTTTAGTCAATAACATATTTTCTTTTTATTTTTTAATGCTCAGAAAACTTCTTTATGTCTTTTTTATGTTTATTATATTCTTATCATTAATACAATTCTTAAAAGCCACTCTGGCATGGAAAAGTCTATAGCCTTGGAGCTTCCAAAGTGGAAAACAAATTTCCCCAAATGCTACTCCATTAAATCACTAAAATCTTGAAGGACCAAAGAATGATTCCTCAATTTATTTATACATTTTGCCAGCGACACCTCTGAACATTTGAAAGAATGCTTTCAGACTCTTCAATATGCACCGGTGTGTTTTCAACAAAGTGGATTAGAATGGTCCTTATGACCATCCCCGGGACCATCACAGTGGCGAGTGGCGAGTCCTGGGCGGGGAGCTGGAGGTGGAGACATCAGCCGGCAGTTAGATGAATGACCATCGATGACTAGATGGAGCATGGAGCCACAGTAAACTGCGGTTAAGGTGCAAAGAGTCTAGATAAAGCCAAGGACAACGGGGCCAGGACAGCCAGTTGGAGTTGGTAGGGACATTAGGCCAATGCATTTCATATTTTCTGTTGCAATGGCAAAACCACCGCAAAAGCTCAATGGCCAAACGATGGGCCCAAAGCAAGCCAAGCCAAGCCAAACCAAACCAAAGCCCCTAACCAAATGAACCTCCGTCCGTTTTGGGGTTTGCCGTGATTTTTATGCCGTTCGGACTGGGAAAAAAGGCTTTGGCCATTCGTACAACTATTTTTCAATATGGTTTTTAATACCTTTTCATAGAGGTAACTCAAGTTGGAGGGGTACATTAGCTGTCATATTTACTTTAAGTTTGTGATTGGAAACTTAAGAGCGTTTAAAAGATATCCTTAAAATATTATATATATTTATTTATATTTAAGGATAAAGAATAAGGGTCAATGGGAGATATGTTCTGATACCACAGTAAATATGATATCCTTTATCCTTTATCCTTTATATATTTTATATATATATATATTTACTGTGGTATCAGAACATTTCTCTTTTCTCTTTTTTACTTAACTTACTTCTTTACTTACTTACTTCTCTTTTATACTTAAGTCTTAATAATGATACTGTCAATGGTTCAAATATTAAATAATTTCACTGTGAAAAAGCTTATTTATTAATATTTAATGTGTATGTATTTTTAATATATTTAATGTGTATGTATTTTTAGTATTAAGTGGGAACATATTTTTATATAATGTAATCTAGTGTGTACTTCTTATAAATATAATAGTACTTAGTAGTAAGTATCGATAACACGATAAATATCTTAGGAAGTGCGGCCAACTTCACTTGACAATAAGAAAAAGAAAGAGATAGATGCGCGAAATTATAAAACTATATGCAAAATATCTAAAATAAAGACCATCTTTTACAAATGCACAATTTATGAAGAGAGTTAAGTTAAGTAAATAATAAGTTAAGTTAGGGCATTACCTGTGAGGTTCTCACTCTGTTTACATTCAGTTCTTCTCTGGGAAACATTTTGTTTCCTGTTGGTATTTATTTTACGTTTGATTTTCGATTTGTTTGTGTCTTCTGTTTTTTCGATCTCCGAGTATTTGGGCTTGTATGTTATGCTTTTATTTTTTTGGGGGTGCCAGGATGTAGGTAGGATACTGACAAATTCTAATTGAACTCCACTAAAAGGCGGGATTGGGCCAGCACATATGTTTGGCTATATATGGCCATGTTTGGGTATATAGGGGGGGCATACCTGGACGGGATCTGGGAGCATGGGATCTTGTTTGAAAGGCGCTTAGCAGGCCGAGACAAGGCAGGACAAAAATGTTTAGTTACAGTCGAATGACAGCCGCATTTCCTCTGCTCTCTCTTTCTCTCTCTCTCTGAACTGTCAAAATACAAATGCATTCCGGGGGGGTGGGGAATTTTCCAGGGGGGTGGGGAATTTTCCAGGTGATGGGGAAGCAACGTAACTCCCTCCATGACAGGGAAACAAACACCGCAAACGTGAGACGAATGACGACACACACAGGTAAGCCGCTGGTCATTCGTTGATTGCCATAGTTTCTCTCTCTTTCCCTCGAACCAATTAGGTGGCCCTGTATGACGTCCACCCACAGCCGCCCAGGGCCACCCAAAGCCAACCTTTGACAGGGGTCAAAAATGTCAGCAAACATTTTTTCTTCGAAAATATACCCCTTAGTTTTGCGGTATATTGTTTTGGCTAAAAACATTAATAAAAACCAGACTTATATATATAGCTGGGTTTGATCTGGACCAGGGTTGGCATTAGTGCCAGGACTGCCATCAGTGACAGGGTCGTCATCAATACCAGGGTCGTCATCAATACCAGGGTTGTCATCACTACCCTGTACTAGCGTTTTTACTATTAGCTAAAAGCTAGAACCCGTTGGGAATTCTAGTGGAATATTTTTTTTATTTAAGTAATATAAGCAAGCTTATTAAATGGGATATTATATTTAACAATTTATATACGATAACAAAGTGAGGCTCATCCAACAAATCTTTTTATTTAAAATTTGTTTCTATTAATTTTCCAATAAATCTAGTTGGTTAAAAAAAGAAATTAATAGAAGCTGTAGAATATTTATTTTATTTAATTAATATAAGCAAGCTTATTAAATGGTATATTTTATTTAACAATTTATATACGATTCTAACAAAGTTGGGCTTATCAAACAATTCTCTTTATTTTAAATATGTTTCTATTAATTTTTAAAGGAAACTATGATATTAATAGAAGCTCCTAGGGAAAATGCTTAAATAGGGTACTCCTAAGGGCGAAATGTATTTGTTTTTTTTTGGAATTCCTGCCTGCAACCGATCCGTTACCATTGCCGGCCGGCAGGAGTTGAACGCACATTTGTGGCGGCCACTCGGCTTGCCACTCACTTACTCGCACATGGAGACCGCAACGATGATATGGATGCTCTTGAACTCCCATCCTGCACTGGACAAACTGTGATATAATTCTACTAAAATAAACAAAATCCTTTAAAAATAATTAGCTCTATAAAGAAATATAATAAATAAAGAAGGGAAATCATTCTCTAAAAAATCTAGAAAGCAGAAAAAGGGGGCAGTACAAGTCAGTAAAAAAAAGCAATAATTTCAATAAATTCTTCCTCGAAATCCTGACAGGAAAATAAAGCAATAATTTCAATCTATTCTTCCTCGAAATCCTGACAGGAAAGCCTCTTTTTTTAAAGCACAAAAATGCGTGTTCAGGACGAGCATCCTTTGCCTTTCTTCCGGTGTGTGTGTGTGGCCTTTGGCCACCAGGTGCGCTTTGCATGTTGCATGCTGCATGCTGCAGATGGAGTTGCAGTTGCAGTTGCCGCTGCCGCTGCTGCTGCTGCTGCTGCTGCTGCTGCTGCGATTGTTACTGCAGCTGTGCGCTCCTAATGAGAGTGGGCAGCAATGCGGCACGTAGCAGCGGTGGCAACATCGGGCAAATAATCAGCATATGTCCGCCGGAAGTGGACCTATCCTTTCGTTACCCCGAACCCCGCAATCCTGCAACCCATAGTCCTTCAATCCCTCCATCAAACCGAATGCCATTAACCGCGCCAGAAGCCGCGATGAAGTGCCAAAAAATCAACAAAACCCAGTTGAGGTTAGAGTCAGAGTTTGTCCGTTTTTTAATACTCTAATTATTATACTTTGGAATTATTTTAGGGCCCAAAGGATAAGGATATTAATACTAATAATGCGAATAGTTCCAGAGAAACCCTTAAGGTCAAGTGCCCATTTAGCCATTACATTCTAGAACTAATAGATACAACTCCATAATAGTGATATCCTTGCAGTTCACATATACGATTAATTTAGCTATATAACCATGGCCTCCCCTAACTGTTCCGTCTCGTATTACTGTCATAATTAGCGCAGTTTCCCAACAAAGCATTCAACATTCGCTTAGAATTTCCACAAAGTTCAAATGCTCTCGAGACCAGAGTAAATTAACTAACAAAAAAAATGAGGGAAAAAATGGGAAGGGGAAAACATGACCGAGATGGCACACGCACAGTGTGCATAAGGGGGTGCAGGGGGGACTGTGTGTGAGTGTGTGTAAATACGTCAACAATTTTGTGCAAAGAAGGATTTCAATTTCCTTTAAGCGGAAGCGCGCTGTCAGTTTCGCATTTTGCGCCACAAATCATCAACTCTATCTCTGGCCCCCTGGACCTCCACTTCCACATCCACCAGATACCATATAGATTGCAACAACACTGCACTCAGTGGCCGAGGGGGGAGCTGAGGGGGACTGAGGGAGGCTGAGGGGTTCGGGCAGGAACAACAGCTACACATCATCCATCCATCCATCTAACAATAAGCGTCCAGCAACAGCTCCTACTTCGGGCCAAGTCAGCAGGAGGAGCCCGTCGAGGAGTGCAGGAGGAGCGCAGGAGGAGTGCAGGAGGAGTGCAGGAGGAGAGCAGGAGGAGTGCAGGAGGAACACTGGAGGAGCGAGCGCAGGAGTCATCCATCTAGTCAGCCATCAGTCAGTTTCGGGGCAGTTTTTGCATCGCAAGTCGTGGTCACACCCGGCGAAAGTGTGTGTCCCCCAAATAATAATAGAAAAAAAATGGTTAAAATTCATTAAATAAAGAAATTAGAGCCATTTATTATTGGTATTATTATTATTAATTAAATACAACTAGCATATAGTCTTGATTTGCCAAAAAAATAATTGGTAATGCTTAGTTTACATATTTTTAATTTAAAATGAAATATCCAAGCAACCTAATTAAATAAGTCAATTAGAGCCATTTATTATTGGTATTTTTATTATTAATTAAATACAATTAGTATAAAGTCTGGATTTGCCAAAAAAATAATTGCTAATGCTTAGTTTACATTTCTTAAATTTAAAATGAAACATCCTAGCCATCGCTTTTATTTCATCTTTATTTCCATTAAAAATCTTTTCTTAAGAGAAATTATACCTAAAATATTATAGCTTATATTTAAAAAATATTTTTTTATATTTTGCTTACTCAAAGAAAAGCATAAAAAAATCAAAATATTTTAAAGAAAACCTCTTATATAGAGGCTAGAATTCCCAGACAAAATATGGTTCAGAAATATATACTGATGAAGGATCGGCTGACTCTCTACAGAAAGCCTTATTTATAAAAGAAATTTCTAGCAAAACAAAGGTGATTTTATCATAAATAACTGATATTAATTTATTAATTATATGTATAGTATAAGAAATGCAAAAAATGTTTAGGAAAACCTCTTATATAGAGGCTAGAATTTACAAAGTGGGTCAGCAATATATACTGATGAAGGATCTGCTGACTCCCTACAAAAAAGCCTTATTTTTAAAAGATCTTTCTAGCATAAAAAAGGTGATTTTATTGTAAAAAAAATGATATTAATTTATGTATTATATGCTTTAATTTTTAGCATACTCAAGGAAAAGTATAAGAAAAGCAGAAAATATTTAAGAAAACCTCTAATATAGAGGCTAGAATTCCCAAAGTGGGTCAGCAATATATACTGACAAAGAATAGCCTTTTTTAAGGATATTTCTGGCAAAACAAAGGTTATTTTATTATAATAAATCTGATATTAATTTACGTATTATATGCTTTAATTATTAAAGCACTTTTAACTTATTTAAAATGTAAAAAATCGACATAAGCTTTGTTCCGAGTGTAGGCCTGTTTGCACTGGTCTTTGTCCACGTGGTGAAGAGGGCAGTGGAGCGGCAGACCAGTTCTGGCTGAATTTATAGCAAAATGTCAACAGTTGCCGCGTAAATATGTAAAATTGTTTGTAAATAGCAATTTCGTTTTCGAGTCCACCGCCGCCGTTGCCGTTGCCGTTGCCGTCGATGCCGAAAAGCAAACGAGGTGCGTCAATCGAGTTCAAACGTCGACTGTGGAGGAGAGCAAACTTAATTTACCTTCAATTATGCGAGAGGTGTTAGATGGGGGCCAACAGTGGGCTAGATCCCTGGCCAGGCCAGCCCAGACTTTAAGGGCTTTAAATTTGGCTTATAGCTAGGAAACCCCATTTGAATTCAGGCCAAAGGAAACCCCATTTGAATTATTGAAAGCCTTCTAGACCCTTTACTTAATGGTAACATGGGGTTATATATTTGTTTCTTAAAACTTAAGTCCATTAACTTGTTGCTTTCTATTTAAACTTCTTAAATACTTGGAGTTGGATGGATCTCCACCTCGAAATCGGTTTTGCATGCGGCTGACCAAGATGAAGCCGCCTGGGGCTGTTCCCTCTTGGCTTACCACCCTATGGGCTGATAGCCATTTTCCCCAGCCTCCTGTCAACGGCAAAGGACCACGCCCCGGGTCAGCAACCTTGATGGCTGGCAGTGCGTTAATTGATTGTTCGGCTGGCCCCATCATTATCGGAGCTGGGCAAAGCCGGCGCACATGTGCAGACGGAGCTCCAACTGGGGTACGGAGGCATCCGTAGGGCTAACGATAGTGGCCATGCCAATGACGCTGATGGACAGCATTTCGTGGGGGAGTCCAAGCCAGGCCAAAAGCAGGCGGGGGGCAAATGGAATCAGTGTTGACAAGTAAACTGCTTCCATTTGCAGAGGTCCCTCCAAGGCTTTCCAGCATTAACTAAAGGCCTTTATAGGCAGATTCTTATTTTTAAAGTGAACTGCTTTAAATTACCAATCTTTTGTTTTAATAATGATTTTTTTGTTGTTTTTTTTTCTATTAATACCACGCACTGTTCTCAAAACGCACTTCCTTTGATTTTATCTCTCGCCCATTTTTCGATATTTCCAAACCCGTTTCCCTTTCAGGCCGGAGGGTGAGTGACAGGGGGGGAGGGAATATAGATAGATGTGGTAAAAATCGGCATTGATTGTCCGTCCGGTTCATTGCAATCGCTGCAATTTAAGCGGGCCAACTTTTTGGCTCACTTCGCTCCGCTCGGCCCTGCCTTCTTCTGCCTCTACCTCATCTTTTATTTTATTTTTATACCCAGCACTCGCAGGGAGTAGGGTATATCTACTATCCTTTATCTGCCACTGAATGTAACAGGTTTTTAATACAAAATAAATTATTTAACCAAAATTAAGAACTCGAACATAAATATATTATAATTATATGAATATAAATCCTCATCAAGTCTAAAACCATCTTACTTATAAAGTGAAACTCCAGGAAAATAATTATATATACCCTCTCTACCCATATACCAAATATCAATTCAATCGGATTAGTATTAATGCCATTAGAGGGCTTTAAATTGCTTGCAGAAAAATAACCAGTAAATTAAAAAAATTAAGATCTCGAAAATAAATATAATATAAATATATGAATATAAAAGCTTATCAAGTCCAAACCCAGCGTACCTATAATGTGAAACTCTAGGAAAATACTTATATAAACCCTCTCTACCCATATACCAAATTTCAACTCAATCGGATTAGTATTAATGCCACTATATGGCTTTGAAATGCTCTCCGAAAAATAACCTGTACGCAGCTGGCAAGCATGGTATTCTGATGGTCGGGGCACGCTGGTACACCGTTCTCACTTGCCTTTTTGGCCTGTTTGCTTTTTGTTTTTGGCCTACATAGAACACGGATATGAAACGCCGACTCTATCTCTTTCTGGCAATCTACGTCCGTCTCCCTCCATGGCCATAGCAGTGCAGGGCCCGTGCCGTCTCTGTCTCACCGCAGCGGAACTTTTTTAATACGCAACACGAGTGACCCGCTTGCGGACAATTGGAATTGTAACTTTTGATTAAATTCGTTGCAATGGCAGTCGGGTGAAAAATCGAAGGGAACAGCTGGAACTGGGAATGGGAACGGAAAGGGGCAAGGCTCCCTTGCCCAGAGCAAGAACGGGAACGGGTAAGGGTAACGGGAATGGGAATGGGAATGGGAACGGGTTCGGAAACGGGTAAGGGAACGGTGGGAAAGCTGGGAACGCTTGTTCAAGGCAAGCCAAAGGATAAACTTTTTGCGCTGGCTTTTCAATTGCATTTGATTACCTTGTTGCGTGGGCCGGACCCTCTACCTCTCTCCCTCTCCCTCTCCCGCTCTCTACCCGTCTCTTTCCACACTTTTCGGGTGAGCTGTTTGGCCAGCACTTGTGAAAATATATATATATATCACTATTCGGACTCCCATTCCGATCTCTGCGATTATTTTCATTATTATTTTCAGATTTATTTTCAGTTTTATTTTCAGTTTCAGTTTTATTTTCAGTTTTATTTTCATAATATTTATATAAATATCAATGCATTTAATGTTTGCAGAAAATATACAAATTCTACAAAAACAATTTGTCCAATAGGTTTATTATATATACAAATATGTGTACATATAACTTTATATATATATAAAGTAAACCATATCGTCCTGATCCAAGCCATGAAAGGAACAGGCACAGGGGCAAATATTTGCATTGAAAATGCACAAAACCTACCTACACCTGTGCTTAAAGTTCTAGTGGTCTTTTAATAAAATTTAATAATAAACTATATATTTTTATAATAGATCTTAAAAGTTAAGCTTCAGAATGACACTGGAAAAGTCCCATAAATTATATAATTCTAATGAAAAAATATATATTTAATTGGCACTAATTTTAAAATATATTTATTTACTAGTTTTAATTATGTAAAAATGTATTTGATATTAATTATAAATTCAATTAGCGTTTAACTGTTATATATGTTTAAATATGTACTTTTAAAATCCAAATATCCTACTTTATTTATATATAAATGGCATATCAACACCTTTCTCATAATCTTTTTATATTTCCCACCAAAGCTTTTATATTCTCCTAAAAAGTCAAATCACTTTTGTTTTTTAAGCTAAGTAAATAGGTTTTCCAAATTACTACAAAATAAATAAAATAACAATTGAAAATAGAAAAGGGCCTCGACAAGTATCAGGAGAATATAAATAAAATACATTTGTGTATAGAATGACAACACAATATTTAGTTATCAAGAAATATTTTTATTGAATTTACAAAATTGTTGGCCAATTTTTCCGAACCTGTTTAGTTAACAATCAAATGTTTAACTAGGCCACTCTGCTCGGGGGAAAAGTGATCAAAACGCCCACAAAAAAAGGGAATCGAAATCTGTATGAATTTTCCCCGAGGCCGGCTCCGATTTAAGCAATTGTTTTTTAATCAATTCATATTGGAATTTGTATCGAATTATTTTTGGGCCTTGGGTCAACATTGATGGCGAGAGGCAAATCTGTCCACAGGGCAAAGCAGTTGAGATTCACATCAAAATACTGGCCAATAAATTGGTAACAATTTTAAATTATTCGTTATGTTTTTGTAAAGTGTGACTAAGATATCTCCTTGAGTTTATTTACCTTTTAAACTATCAAAATTATATTTCTTTAAAACAAGCAAAGCTTAATTATTTTCTTTAGCTTTTCCTGTTGGAGCTTGAAGATAATTTACTTTTATAATAGATATCTCCTTGAGTTTATTTACCTTTTAAACTATCCAAATTATATTTCTTTAAAACAAGCAAAGCTTAATTATTTTCTTTAGCTTTCCCTAATCGAGCTTGAAGATAACTTACTTTTATAATAGATATCTCCTTTACTTTATTTACATTTAAACTATCAAAATTATATTTCTTTAAAACAATCAAAGCTTAATTATTTTCCGTAGCTTTCCCTGTTGGAGCTTGAAGATTACTAACTTTTATAATTGATAAAAAATCGAACACACAATTGGGAAATATTTATTATTATATTTATTTGAAACCTGCAAAAGTATAACTTAAGTTAACTTCCGACACGGCTTTAAATTGTCAAAAATCCGAATTTCTGCGGGAAAACTAAGGAAAATGTTTACATTGGAAAAGATGCAACTTCACCTCCAACTCCAACGTATCCTTCGCCCTCTCCCATCTGGCATTTTCCATCTGATTTTTTTCCTTCGTCCTCTCTCGCTTGTTTCACTTTGTGCACACTTTTTGCAATTAGGCGAAAAATTCAAATTCAAATCAATAGACAAGGAAAACTTTTGCTGCAGCACGTCGTCATAGCAGAGGGCCATATATATGGCATATGTATGGGGAACAAGGATGCAGGAGCAGGTCGCAGGACCTGGACGAGGACGAGAACCAAGACCAAGACCCAGACCAGGCCAATTGGCCAATGCCAGCGGCACCGTACGTGTTCGGCCAAAATAATCCCGGAACGGGTCCACCAGCGGTTCCAAAATGCACGGAAAGAAATTAGAAAGGAATATATATTTTTAGGAAAAAGTTTTAAGTGGATTTGACTTTGAAATATATATATAGCATTGTATTATTAAATTATTTATTAAATATAGGTGTCTTTTGACCACCTTTCCCTTGATTTCAATACTTGAATTGTGCGTTTTAGTATTAATTGGAATTTACTTTGAAATATATATATAGCATTGTAATATTTATTCATTAATTAAATGTAGGTGTCTTTGGACCTCCTTTTCCCTTGATTTCAATACTATGCTTAAAAGTATAGCTTCAGAATGATACTGGAAAAGACCCATAAAGTATTTAATTATAATGAAAAAATATATATTTAATTGGCACTAATTTTAAAATATATTTATTAACTTGTTTTAATTATGCAAAAATGTATTTGATATTAATTATAAATTCAATTGTTTATTCTTTATTGATTTCAATACTATGCTTTATGCTTTTTATATTTATTGATTTTTTTAATTTAGGTACTGTTAAGAAAATATACTTTTCTGGCCCTGTACTGTTCCGTCTACGAATCCAAAGTCCTGGCTTCGGCTGCGGGTGTGGATATGGCCAGGAGTACAGGGGGTTCGGGCTCGGGGGCATCTCCCCAAGGAGCTGCTCGATGCTCGCCGCTGCAACAAGCGAAGATGCTGAAAGGACAAAGGGACCAGAGGACGCGAGGACGGGAGGACGTCTGGACGGCGACAGTGCAGGATCTGGCGCTGGGACTGACGCTGACGCCGAGGCTGACGCTGAGGCTGAGGCTGAGGCTGACGTCGGGGCTAATGTGATTTCGTACGTTCAATTTGTGAATTGCCTGGAACACACGTACAGCGGCGCGGAGGGTATCGGGGAAATCAGGGGGGGAGCCTTGGGTTCCCGGGGGGGCCTGGAGGTCCTGGGACAACGACATATGCATAACTACGTGGCATGTGCATTTTCCTGCCTTTCTTTGCGTCTCCCCGTCCCTTTGTTCCCTTTTTTTTGGCGGCAGCTGGCTCATTGTCGTGCAACAATTTAACATACAAAGTGGTTAACGATTGTTAAGCATTCGAAGCTGGGAGTATCCTCTAAAAATAAAATATTAACAATTAAATAATAATATAAATATAAAATAAATAGAGCAATAAATAAAGAGATAAATGAATAAATAGATAAAGAAATAAATAAAGAAATAAATAAATAAATAGATAAAGAAATAAATAAAGAAATAAATAAAGAAATAAATAATTAAATAAATAAAGAAATAAATAAATAAATAGATAAAGAAATAACTAAAGAAATAAATAATTACATAAATATAGAATTAAAGAAATAAATAGATAAAGAAATAAAAGAATAAGAAATTAAAGTCAAAGTCACAATGTTTAGGTGTGTATTTTTATAATTATTGTTAAGCTTTAAAAAAGGCTACTATTTTAATATTAGAAGGAATTAAGGATATAAAACTATATATATTTAATCTTAGAATTAGCTAGAACATTTTATATTTTTTTATAAGCATAAGAATATATTTTAAAGAGTGGTTTATAATTGTTTCACACAAAAGATATTTCACATATTCGTATATTTATAAATTATGAGAATATATTTTTATATATACTATAAAATATATTATATATATATATTAATAATAATGAGTATTACATTTTTATATTAAATTTTAAGTAATATTTATAATAATAAGTATTAAATTTTTATATTAAATTTTAAGTTATATTTGCAAGAATTTACAAAGAATACTCTGTTTCTCAAATATTTTAATAATCCTATAGGGACTTATAAAAACTAAGCCACAAATATCTGAATATTCCATATATAAAATTCTCCTCAATCCCAAAGCCAAAATAAAACCATTTTGTGTAAAGGAAAAATAGCTCAAAAACCTCAGGTGATTTGAAATCACCTGTAAAGTTCCCATAAAGTGCTTACCCAACACTTTGAGACGAAATACAGAAAAAAACTAATTATATTAAGACTCTCTCTCTCAACAGGTGAGGCTTTATAAAATATGGCTCATTTTGGAGCTGCCTCCGATGGGAGCCAAGGCGGCTGAACTGGCTTAAGAATTCATTGAATTTTTGGCCATTTTTGTCCATTTTTGGCCATTTTTGTTTTAGCTGAAGTAGCCCTTACCGGAGATTTCCCGAGGGTATCAGGAACAGCGGACTGTGCGGCGGCAACAATGCTGTCAGCAACATGATTACCTACGGCGCACAAGGAGGGGGGGAGGGCCAGACAGATGACTCGTCCTGCAGGCTGCAGTTGAATGCAATTCCAGGGGAGGCGGGGAGAGGCAAGGCGAGACGAGTCGAGTTCAGCTGGAGTTGGACTCGGACTGGAGCTGGAGCTGGGACTGGAGTAAGGCACTGTGCCAGTCACAGGCGCTGGGAGGGGAGCCGGGGTGGATCCAGAGACAGAGACAGAGACAGAGGCAGACAGACTGCGGCAGGAACATTTTGCATTAAAATTAAGGCAAATTTATAATGAGCCAAAATTGTCGTTGCGATGCAATCGCCGCAATATATAATATATGGCACATATAGCCTCATATATATCTGCATATATGACTGCATGCATATAAAATATATGTGTGTGCCTGGACGTGACTCCTGACTCCCGGTTACCCACTCCCCACTCCCCACTCCAGACTCCCCACTTCCCACTCCCCACTCCAGTGACTTCATCCTGGCCTGGTTGGTTGGTTGGCTTCCTTGTCCCGTCCACCCCCCCTCCCGAGCCCATTATTGCGGTAATTTATAATTTGTTCATTTAAATGATTACGAAGGCAAAAGCAGGCACTGCCAGCGACGACAAGACAGATCCATAGACTCATATATTTTCAAATATAAAAACGGCATGGCTATTTTTAATAATTACCCAAGGGGAACTTTAAAGCTTATATTTTTATTAACTTTTATTATTTTAAAAGGTAAAAAAATGGGTTATTTATTAACAGGTGAGTGAAAGAGGTGTTTAAAATTTATAAGAAGACTTTATTGAGTTTGTTAGGCAGTTGTAAAAAATCCAAGTTATTATATTATATATTATTTATTTATTATAATTATTTATTATTACTATTATTATATTATTATTTTTTTATTTATCATTATGATATATCAATTTTGGTTTAAAATTTAAGGAAGTATACTGTAGGAGTGATATAAAATGGTGTGAAGTAAACTAATAGGATAATAGGCTTTTAAAATCTTTGCTCATATTTGTATATCTTAAGGTGTTTTTCTTTAAAGTAGATTATATTAATTTTAAAACTAATTTAAGATAAAAACACTTTATACCTTAATAGGTTTTCATTAAAGTTATTATATTATATTTTATATATACTAAATGTTTTTTATGGAAGTAAATTTGTTCATTAAATTAAGTACAAGCCGAAATATTTTCTATAATTAATAGTATATTCGCTTAATACCAATAAACTAATTTTAAAAAATGTTATAGCTGTGTTTAGTTTGGTTCTTAGGAATAATATATAAATATAAATAAATATATATATTCTTTATATTATTAAAGTTAGTTCTTAAGAATATATTATTCTTTATATTATTTTAGTTAGGGTTTAATATATATATAATATATAAATGTGTTCATTAAATAGCGCACAAGCTGAAATACTTTCTACAATTATTTGTATATCCATTTAAAACCAATTAACTAATTTAAAAATTAGTTAAGCTTAATTTGGGTTAGTTCCTAAGAATATATTATTATATATATTTCTGTATGTCCATTTAAAAATAATTAACTAATTTAAAAAATAGTTTTAGCTTAGTTTGGGTTGATTCTTAGGAATATATTATTATATATATTACTTTAGTTTGGGTTAATTATATTATTATTTATATTATTTTAGTTCTTAGGAGTATATTATTGTTTATATTATTTTAGTTTGGGTTTATATTTATATATATATATTACATAATTACTTATATTATTTTCTTATTCATTCACATATAAATGTGCATCTGGATTTTTGCAGCCAGTAAGCGCCTTCGCAGGAATGCAGCCATTTGTGGCACCTGGTCATTAGGGAGAATGCGGATGTGTGAGTGTGTGTATCTCCTGTGAGTGCCACAACTGAAATTTAAAGTGCAACATCAATCACTGGTGCAAACGGGGACAAGACTTCTACTTCTGCTCCTTTGCCATTTCTTCTGGCTTCTGGCTGCGGATGGCAAGGAGCATTTATGCCTTGGCTAGGCTCAAATATCCTGGCTTCCTGTTGCTCAGCACCCCGCGTCCCCCAGGACCAACTCGAATTGTAATGACGCAACAATTTAAAGTTTGTCGTTGATGCTGCAAAACTCGGTGCTAATGGCGTCAGCGTCAACGTCTTTCAACTCATCTCTAGCCCCCAACCCTCCCCCAGGAAAATCTCCAACCCCCCCCCCCCAGGAAAATCTCCAACCTCATCGCCATCGCCATCGCCAGCTCACCATCTCCAGCCTTAGCTCCATCCTGATCCTGTCCTGCCATCTTGTTTTTGTTGTTGTTGATGACGGCGATTATTTGCGCCATGAACACATGGAAGCAGCTGCAAAAGGTGGCGTCCTGCATCCTGTTGCCCAACCATCCCCTACCCTTCCTCCCCCCCCCCCAAATGCAACCCAGTTTCCAGGCTTCGGCCAGGTTGTCCACGCGGAAAGGCTCACGGAAAAAACACAGGGATTAGTCCTTGTTGTTAAGACCTCAAGGAAAGTAGTATTGCTTTAAAGGAAAAATATATCAAAATGTTTTTAACACCAATATGGGTCTTCACTATTCATATTTTAAAAGGTAGCAGATATATTTATACCTAAAATAAATCAAGAACTATCTAAGAAATTTATTGTAAATCTCATAGAACAATTTATTATGCTGACAAGCTTAAGGAAAATTCATTAAGACAGTTTTAGGGATAAATAAAATATTTTAAAAATATTTAAATATAATTAAAAGCTGATCATTAACCTGGGCTTAATGATTTTGTCGCCGTGCATTAGTGACTCCGTGTGCAGCAATTCAAACTTTAAGCTGTCGACGAGGCAATGTCGAGCACTGCAACTGCAGACGGACGAGAGACGGAAAGAGAGGGCTGCAGATGCTGGAAAAAGATAGATAGATAGATGCAGACACTCGGCAATACAAATTGAAATACTTCTTCCCCCCCGGGCCCCTCTCCTTCACAGTGAGTCTGAATGTTGCTCTGCCGGATGTATTAATATAAATGAATTATTCGGATGAGGCTCTGCGCCGCGTCCCTCCCTCTGATAGATATTATGATGGATACGCCTTAACGATGCCGGGACACAGGACGCAGGACGCAGGAGGTAGGACGCAGGACGCAGGAGGTAGGACGCAGGACAATGCAGCGTGTTCCCAAAAACTTGGCCAAAACTTTTATGGTCACGCTCACAGGGAGACCGGATGGAGACGGAGACAAGCTCACCTGACAATCCCGGCGGAGTCAGAAAGGCGCGAAGAGTGAGTAGAAATCTCACGAGTTAGGAGCCCATGAACCAAAGGTACAAAATTAAAGACAGGTGAGACTGGTTAAGTAGGAAATATTAATTAAATTTTGGGTTATTTAAGGACTTCTATATATTTATTTTTATTTTTTTATATATATTTTTATTGGTTATTTTTTGGGTTATTTAAGGACTTCTATGTATTTATTTATATATTTTTATTGGTTATTTCTTGAGTTATTTAAGGACTTCTATATATTTATTTAAATTTATTTATTTTTATATTTAATTCTGGCTTACTGGGAAGGAGTTATATATATTATTATTATTGTTGTATTATAGTTAGGTATTTTTATTGATATTATGTATATGATATGGGTTTTCATATTACTTTATAAAAGAATACTTTTAAATTATTAATTAGAGTCCGTATTTTTTGAATATTTTATAGAAGATGGTTCCAGAAGCTTATAGTATTAATATAATATATTTTCATAGCATATTAGAAATAGTATTTAATATTTACTATACAATTATTAAGGGCTACCAAAGGAATTATCTAGGAGCAGCTGAAAATCCAGCATAGACATATTCTAGACCACACTAATTTGGATTAATATAAGTAGTATTAGTAAGTATTAAATCCCAGGGCACCTGTACTTGCTACAAGGCACAATACACGGCTCACGGACACACACACACAAACAGCCTCGCCCGGGGGCATCCCCGTGACCCCAAGTCCTGTGGAAAATTGCAGCATTCGTCCTGCCGCCGCCGTCCTGTTAAGTTCTCGGCGTTGTATACAATTTTGGCCATGGCCCTGGGGCGGTAACTGCAATTTAGACAAGTTTATTTATATGAATGTGCGGCACCGTGTCCATGAACATATCCATACACAAGCACATATAGGTATAAGGATACGCACAGGATCTGCATTGTTGCTGTGGTCGGAACTTATTGTCCTTGCATGCATCGTGCCACATTGAAAAGGCGCTCGGGGCAAGTCCTCCGCTGCGTTGCCGCTCAGCTTGCCAGCTAATGATATAATGAGCTAATCAATACAATTAATTAGCATTATCTGCATCTTAAACGGGGCAACAACGGTGGCAGGAGCAGCAAAACGGTGGGTTGGCTGGGCTATAGGTGGATGCATATATAATGAGAGGTGAGAGGATCGAAATGGGGTCACAAAAAAGTCCCAGTGTAACCCAAATCGAGTTGGTTTTGAGACTCTAAAGCTAACAATATCTAAGGGTTGGGAAGGCATCGATAAAACTATCGAATCTATCGATTGTTTGGAGATAGTTTCGATCAAATGTCACAGCCTTTTCGATAGCATTAAATTAAATCTAAATACGAACTTAGAGAAATGCAAAGTTATATATGTTTATGTTCGTGTTTTTTGGGTTTTTGTTTCCAAATCCTTTATTCCTTGTCGCAGCCCAAATTCAGTTGGTTTTGCGACTCTAAAACTAACAATATCTAAGGGTTGGGAAAGCATCGATAGGACTATCGAACTTATCGATTGTTTGGAGATAGGTTCGATCATATGTCACAACCTTTTCGATAGCATTAAATCAAATCTAAATACGAACTTATAGAAATGCAAAGTTATATAGGTTTATGTTCATGTTTTTTGGGTTTTTGTTTCCAAATCCATTATCCCTTGGACTGGCTGGGTATAAGGATGAGAAAAGGCTAAAGTTGGGTGGCCTAGAGGGCACCGATTTTCATCTTCAGTCTCTGACTCTGATTCCTGGGGTGCCTGCTGCTGCGTAAAAAGTGGGCTAAATGTCGTTGGCAGTTGCCTGCCTGCACAGCTGGGCTGCCCCAGTCTCCTCTCCCCTTTTTTTGTGTCCTCCAGGAACCACTCCCCTGCTTACCAACCCCTTAGCCCCCGCCACAACGCAACTTGAGCGCTGTGAAGCGCTCACCGAGATGGTCCAATTGCCGGCCAAGTGGACCAAAAGTGCCAGCGTCGCCTGTTGGATCTATGTCTGCTTTCCATTCCTTTCCGTTCCCATGCCCTATCATCTCGCCGGCAGTTCCCTCTTTATCGTCTGCCTTTTATCCGCTTCTTTCACACCTGTGCTGATGATATATACCTGTTACTTAGACCTAAGCACTGAATAATAATAACAAATTTAAGGGAAGGTCTTCGAAATAAATTAATCATAGAGCGCGAGCAGTGTCTAAAGTAATGTTTTGTATGGTAGTGCAGTGTTGGTAAAATATTTTTGTATACCCAGTGTTGGTTAACCTTAAAATGAAGTTAAGACTTACAACATACTGAATATATATACCTGTTACTTAGACCTAAGCACTGAATAATATTAACAAATTTAAGGGAAGGTCTTCGAAATAAATTAATCATAGAGAGCGAGCAGTGTCTAAAGTAATGTTATGTATAGTAGTGCAGTGTTGGTAAAGTATTTGTGTGTAACCAGTGTTGGTTAACTCTAAAATGAAGGTTTTAAATTTAGTTTTAAGTGCTGAGTGGCCTTTTAAAAAGCATGTATTTAATGAAATATTTAATCTACAAGTGCTATACTTTATAGTAAAATATATAACGAATTTCCCACTAGCCCATTTAAACGCTATTAAATGGTTTTTAGGCACACTGGCTCCCCGCCAGTGTTAGTTAGCCAAATTAAAATCAACCCGAGAGATCAATGCCCAAATATCCCGCAAAAAGGCACCTAAACAATTTACGCACATTTGCCAATTAATTTCGCTTTGCAATTTGAATTCAATTTTCATTTTTATCAACGGAAGCCCCCCGTACGATAATTTATGATAGAATTACAATTAAATTTATTCAACACAAAATGCTCAGTGATAAAAGTGAGCGCCCGGAAAGGGATATATCGCTGGAAAGTTAGTTGTATATATTATTGATAACAATAACTAATAACTTAAGCAGCTTTTGCGCCAGCAATTCGACCCTCGCCGATACAATTCGTCGGGGATTCCCACAAATATGTGAGCACAATGTAACCACAATGCAAGGGAGCGTGGAGCAGAAAGCGAGACAATGCAAACTGTTTTTGGGGGGTTCGGGGGGTCTGGAAAATTCTAAACAAAATTGTGGCCACTAACAGAAATTGCATTTGCTGCAGTCACCCCCTCCCCCGCCCCTCTTCGGGCCACTGTTATTGTTGCATGTCATAAATGATGCTGCTAAAGAGTCAAGAATAATCCGCTTTTGTGTGCATATCACAATCAAACGCTGACCACTACCACCATAGTTATTTACCCAACCAAAAACAAAAAAATAGAAGATTTAAATATAAGAGAGAAAGTATAAAAGAAGAACTCGAAAAAAATTGAAAAAAAAAAATATAAACAGAGGCAAGCTGGCGAAAGACAAAATAAACGCTGGAGTTAAAAATCCTCGCAGTCGGCTTGGCTTAGTCCTGACAGTGAGGATGATATTTCAGGGATAACAAAGAATACCTGATGAGGACTCCGTCCGGAAGAGTGAGGCCAACTGGAGTGTCAGCTAATTCTAGTCGTAACCAGATGATGAATCCGAGTAGAAACTCCATGAGGACTTCACATAGGATCTTAGTTAGCTTAGCCTGCAAATAGTGCGAGGATGCAAAGGAAACTGAAAGGATAGGCTTGAATTGAATTCAGCTGCATTCCTTACAAGAGGCTGCAGACTTATATATTCCGAGTAGGGATCTTGTAGAGGAAACTCTTAATCTACACAAATAATATATATATAATAATATCTTGTTCAGTTCTCAGTTTGGCTGATCTTTAATAACAACTCCAATGTACTTAGTAAATCATTAACCAGCTATCTACTAAACATATTTCCCACAAGTATTTTAGGCAAAATTGAGGGGGGTTTGAGAATGGAAGATCCTGGAACTGGAACCTAAAATTAAAAACCATTATTCCCAAAGAGGCTCTTATTTTTTATAAAAATCTGAGTTAAAAATAATCATAACTAAGCCAAAACAGCCATAAATCCAATTCGGAAAGCAGTTCTGCATCAGTTTTTAAGAAATTAATAAGTTTGCACATTTGGTTTAAAAATATATTTTTTGTCGATTTTTGACAATTTTAATGATGTGAAAAACTTTTTAAACCTTTAAAAATTGTGAAAAACTGTCAAAATTTTTGTCTCACTTATTTTATTTTTAAATAATTAAGAATTTTGCGGAGAATCGGACAGTATATGGCATTTGGTTGTCATTCCATTTTTGGCCAAAATATGCTGTTAAGAGATACGTATTTTTGGGTTTAAAAATCGGTTATTTATATTCTAATTTATAGGTCAAATTAATATTAAAAATAATCATAACAAAGCCAAAACAGCCATAAATTCAATTCGGAAAGCAGTTCTATGTTAGTTTTTAAGTAATTAATAAGTCTGCATATTGAGTTTAATAATTTAATTTTTGTCGATTTTTGACAATTTTAATGATGTAACCCCTTATAAAATTTTCAAAAATCGATTAAAATTTTTTTGTTTAGTTTTTTCAATATTTCATACATAAAAAATTAAGATTTTAATGCCAAATTCAAAAATATACCTCATTTGGCTGTCATTTCATTTTTGGCCATAATATGCTCTTAGGGAGGAGGTGACTGCTTCCAGGCGTTGACCAATAAAAATTAAAAATCATTTTTCGCAGAGACCCTTAGTTTTTGGACAAATCAGAGTTAAAAATAACCATGCGGCGCACAAGGAAGTTACAAACAACATGGCGCAGCATCCCAGCAACAGCAACAACAACAGGAGTCGGAACATCAAACGGTTTGAGAACTGGAACTCTGACACACACAAGCCAAACATACAAACAAACAAGCACACACACACACACACCAGAGATGCACATGCAGAAAGGCACATAATACACAGGGGGAAAAAAATAAGAAGGTTAAGAATTAAATAAAAATAAAATTTCAGCATGAAATATGTCCATGTGTCCATGTTATTTAAATATTTTAAATCAGACTTTTTGCTTATATATTTATAAATATTATATTTATATATATTATATTTATATATATAGATTATAGAGTACAGTTTTTT
>VNKC01004618.1:0-29316 GCA_008042775.1 Drosophila pectinifera | reverse complement strand
GCGGATATTTGGGTCAAATCAAAATTAAAAATATCAATAACTTGTCCAAAACAGCCTTAATTCCAAATCGGAGAGCTTTTCCATGTTAGTTTTTAGTTGGTTAATTAATCTGCATATTGAGTTTAGAAATTAAACAAAATCAATTTTTTGTCAATTTTTGACAATTTTAATGATGTAACCCCTTATAAAATTTTGAAAAATCGGCAAAAATTTTTATCTCATTTTTTTCAAATATTTAATATTTAAATAATTAAGATTTTAACGGCGATTCGGAATATAAATGACATTTGGCTGTCATTCCATTTTTGGCCAAATTATGCTCTCCAGAAGACCTCAAGTATGCGGATATTTGGGTCCATAAATTGGCATTTTTATATCATAATTTTTGGAAAAATCAAACTTAAGAATAACCTTTACTTGGCCAAAACAGCCTTGAAAACAGCGATTCGGAATATATATGGCATTTGGCTGTCATTCCATTTTTGGCCAAATTATGCACTCCAGAAGACCTCAAGTATGCGGATATTTGGGTCCTTAAATTGGCATTTTTATATCCTAATTTTTGAACTAATCAAACTTAAGAATAACCATAACTTGGCCCAAACAGCCTTAAAAACAGCGGATCGGAATATATATGGCATTTGGCTGTCATTCCATTTTTGGCCAAATTATGCTCTCCAGAAGACCTCAAGATGCGGATATTTGGGTCCTTAAATTGGCATTTTTATATCATAATTTTTGGAAAAATCAAACTTAAGAATAACCTTTACTTGGCCAAAACAGCCTTGAAAACAGAGATTTGGTATATATATGGTATTTGGCTGTCATTCCATTTTTGGCCAAATTATGCTCTCCAGAAGACCTCAAGATGCGTATATTTGGGCCAAATTAAAATTAAAAATATCAATAACTTGTCCAAAACAGCCTTAATTCCAAATCGGAGAGCTTTTCCATGTTAGTTTTTAGTTGGTTAATTAATCTGCATATTGAGTTTAGAAATTAAACAAAATCAATTTTTTGTCAATTTTTGACAATTTTAATGATGTAACCCCTTATAAAATTTTCAAAAATCGGTCAAAATTTTTTTTTTTCATTTTGTTTAATATTTTATTTTTAAATAATTAAGATTTTAACGGCGAATCGGTATCTGTACGGCATTTGGCGTATATTTAATTATTGGCCAAACAATGCTCTCAAGAAGACCGATAAATTGGTATTTTTATATCCTATTATTTTGGATAAGTCTTAGTTAAAAATATCCATAGTGTGGAGAATATTTCGTTTAACCTAGAATTGGAATTAAATAAGGATTTTTGTATTTCTGTTATATGTAGATTCGATCCTTCAAAACGTTTCTTTAAATGTCAAAGAAACGGATAAATTGTCACCACTGACGGAAATAGAGAAGCTTAATCTGGTCGTAGATCAAAGTCTGCGTCCAGGTAGCCCTCGAAGATTGCCGACCAATAAATTTCCACTAAACGGACAGCGGACAAAACGTTCAGCTTAATTTCCAACTGTTTATAATTTATTTACACAACAAAAAACAGAACAAAAAAACTGAGGCAATCCGAAAATAAGGAGTCCGATAAGGAGGAATCTCCGGTCGCTGCGCTTGCTTGTCGCTGCATAATTTGTCGTCATGTAGATACATTTGTATCTGTTATTTTGTATCTGTATCTGCTGGCAGAGGTTCGTTTGAATTTCAGCTCCGTAGCGCCTCGGCGTCGTGTGTGTCTCCGCTGGCTTTTCAGCTTTATTTCTTATTAATGATGTGGGAACTTCTGTGCGGCGCTGAGAGCCGAACGTTGATTTTATGGGGTCTGCATTAAATTTCATTTCATTTCATTAATATCGGTTTCGTTGTTTTTTCTCTGGGCCCTGCATTAATTGCCCTTTTTTGTCGGTAATTATCGTCTCATTGAAATCAATTAATGAGGAAATGTTAAAAAATGAAAATGGAAGAACAAAGCCACACTAAGTCTATGGACATTAACAATTAGACTCGAAGTCATAATTAACATATTCTTGAGATGATACTCTCACTGATGACGATGAATAACCTGTGATCTTAGATACGAGATTCTTTGGCTGCAAATAATTGGGCAGGGCTTAGATCTGAGTTCTCACCATTTAATTAGTATGCGTTTCCATTATTTATCTGTCGGCTAAGACCTTCTTGGCTTGTTTGCTGCCTGCAGTTGGTTCATTTGGTCTTTGTATTTCTCTTCTCTTTTATTTTTGGGCGCGTTCCCAGCCATGTTTTTGTATTTTTACGAGCGCTTTTTACAGCCCCAGAGTCGACTCGAGTGGAGTTGGGACTTCCACAAACTATCGTAATACATCAATATGAATATGAGGCCTGCAGCCGGAGTCGCACTGTTGCCTTCACCTCTCTTATACATTTGTGGCATGTGTTGATATATTTGAGATTCGTTTCAGTTCTCCCTTTGCCTTTCTGTTTGTCAAAGGCAAACAAACCGATCCGAGAACCGTTCTGTTTGTGGTGATCATCAGTGATTAGCTATCATTCCGGCTGCTTTATTCCAGAGTTCCTCCAAAAAGTGGTAAGTTACAGCTCGGCCTCTTCCCTTTAGCCATAACTCATTAATATTTGATTCTGTTGCTGCCTTTCGAGAGTCTAACTAAAAGTTGTTGAAGTACTTGACCACGATTTTAATAAGCATCTAAATATTTTCTATATTTTCTCTCTCTCCTGGGAGATCCTAGATACCGTTAGTTTAATAATATGAATTACTCATATCTCATTTACATACATTTACATTTTACTCTTAATAAAAACCAATTAAAGGTCTTAAATGGGGGAATTTAATATTGAAAATCCTTTTTTTTCTTAATAATAAAACCCATATTGACGCCATTTCTCGCCCCACAGCTCACTAACCCAGAAACTTGCCCAATGAATTGAGCACAGGTAAGTGGATTCCTTCTGCTCGGTTCCCATTCGACTTAGAACCAGTCGGCACTTTCCATCGCTCTAATTGCCTTTCCCACACCCATTTCCCATTTCCTATTACCAAGCCACCATTTCACAGCCACAAAGGAAGCCGAGCACAAAAAATTTGAGCTCCAATTGACAAAATCACGATTCATCGAACAACAATCGAGCGACGACAACTTAACTTTACACACATTCGCAGCTCGGAGCCAGGGCCTCCTTCGGAAAATCCACCTAAGAAATCCGCTAAAAAACAGGGAAAACACGGGTAAGGGGAAAATGTTTGGCAATTGGAAGTTGGCGGCAAGCTTTTGGGCCTTTGGGGCGTCTGCGTTGGCTGATGGAAGGAAGCTGGCCTGGCTACCTACGAGTTGCATTGTCAGCAAAACGATCTGCAATGGGTCTACACTGGAAATTATTTAATTGGTATGTTTACCCTGGCAGAAGCCTGAACTGTTTTAAGGCCAAATCAAATGTATTTTAAAAATCTAGAGTTCTAGACTAATTCAAAAACCCATTCAATGAAATCAAGCTAACGTTTTACTTAATCTATTTTTTTGTAGAGTTGCCTAAAGTATTTCGAAGTTATCCTGACAGTATAGGGGTTCCTTGGACCCACGTTGTTTTGAGTGTATGTATCCTGCACCATCCCCAAGACAGGCTCCGACTCTCTCCTGTTCTTTCAACATTTCTGCATTTATCTGACAACTTTGAATGCGGACAAAAGAACCCAAAAGAGCCACAATTACGGTACTCGGCGTCATTTGCAGTTTGCAGCTTGCAGTTGTTGTGTGCTGCTGGCTGGCTCTTTGGAAAAACTGTCCAAACATTGTCGGAAATTTGTTAACTTTAATTTCTATTGCCAGTCGGACAGGCCGAATGGGCCAAGTCGGCCAAGTTACCCGTTACCAGCCTCTAAAAGTTGCGGGTGTTGGCTCCCAGCTTCATTTTCCCATTGTGGGCCTGTCGAAATTATGACAATCCTCGCAATGGGTCCTAACGGTTCCTTTTCGGCCATGGCCCTGCCAATTCTGGGATTGTGGTAAGTTTGTTACTCAATTTGCAGCAGGGCTGGATTTACTTCGATCTTATTGGGGGGATACTTTGTATCTCTCTTCAGGCGATTAAAAGGTTAAAAACATTCATTTAAAAACTAATTCTTAGATCTTCTAAGTATCTCACTGAATAATAATTTTTCTGGGCTTCTGGTCATAAATTATTGAAAGAAAATAACACAAAACTCTATCATAAACTGTCTATAAAACTACATACAATTTAAATTCGATTTTAGTATTATTTTACCAAGTTACCTTCCCAGTCTGTCAGCCACCTTAATAATTAATTACAATTTCCAGATACTTTGCTGCATAAATGTTCTGGAATTGTCGTATCTTTTGTTTCTCAATTGCAGCAGGGCTGACGGCCATAAAGGCTGATTTATTCCCATCTCATTAACATTCTGGGGATTCTTTACAACTCTCTTATGACACTGATAAGGCCAAGAAGCCTCCCTAAACGGAAGTTGGCTCGGGTAGTTGGAGTGGCATTTTTGAAATGTTCAAACAATATTGAAACAGAAACTATTTCGTTCTTCTCGCCGACACATCTCTGGCCTTTTTCTCAGGCATTGGAAACTAGTTGTGCGGATCGGAGATCACACACAAATCAATTTAACGATGCACTAGCCCAGTTCCAGTTCGAGTCCAAGTCCGAGTCCGAGTTCGAGTTTGAGTTCTCCCCGATTGGGGTTTCATTCACTTCGGTTGGGATCGGTGTGGGGACGACGAGCGGAGCTGACGACTTGTCGTCGTCGGCATTGCAAGTTGGACTTCCTGTTGTCGCGTCATTATTGTCCATCATCATTTCCATTCGTAATGAGGCTAAGGCTACTAAAGCGAAGTTGATCTTTAGTTCATTTAGATGCCGCCGCGGCCTCAAAGCAAAAAGTACTGGCAAAGGCGGGGGCCGCTCATCGGCTCCCCTGATCAGCTGACTATATCTATCTGAGAGCCCCATTCGAGCCGGCAGCTACCTGAAACCGGCCTTAATGTATGCGACCCTCAGGCCAGATCGGGATCGGCATCGGCCCGGGATCGGGATGCACTTCCAGCCGTGTGTACAACATCTACTATGTCCGCTGACATTCTTCGCGTAATTCTTCAATTTCAATTGCATACTCCGCTAGTTCCTACGGCCTCGGTCCGAAGAAGCCTTGCCGCCGGCTTTAGCTTCAGCTGGATGCTGCTGACGGGGCCGCTGGAAATAGCTGGAAAAGGTTAAGAATCAAGGCCAACTATAGGCTTGAGGCTATGGCGAAGCAGTGCCTGTCTGAGTATTTTTGAATTTGATTATTTTTGGTTTGTTAATTTGTAAATATTCTTATTAATGCCGCCTAAGATTTCCAAGTACGAATTCAGCGTCAAGTGACTGTCAGTTTTCAGATTGACAAATAAATACTAATGAGGTTTCTTCATACAGGTTGGTTTTTCGGGTATATATACATTTTCTATTGGATTAATATAATATAATGTTATTGTTAATATAATGAATATCCATAAAAAAGCCAAGTTAACATCTCTCTGGCTGCCTTTGTCGCTTGTCTCTGGCTCGTTTCGTTTAGTTTTCCTTTTTGCGTTCAGAATTGTCGCGACATTTTTCTAGGTAAACCTCACGATCAATTGGCGACACGCTTCTTCTTGGCAGCTTGGGCTAACCTGCTGCTGTTGCTGCTGCTGCCTGCGAGATGCTGCAGTGGCGGCTGCGTGAGTTGTGGTCCGGACTGGTCTTGGCCCGGCTCTGGGCCAGGTTTGCTCGTCTTGGCCCCACATCACAGCACAGCACAGAGCAGGCGCAGCAACTGCAGATAAAAGTGTTTATCATGTTTGCAATTATATGCTAAAATTGTAATTGCAAATGTTTACCCAGGCCGTTGAGGGCTTTTCCATTTAGCGCAGATAGACACAGACGTTCAGCATTCAGCATTCAGCAGCCTGGCTTTGAAGTGTCTCGTTGTTTAAATGGATTGCTTAAACGGTTCTGCCGAAGATATTCCATTCTATTCCCTCCGCTGAGAACCGGATGCGCGAGAGTAAGAGTTAGTTGTTCTTCGCTTTTCTCTGCCCCTCAGGTGCGACAAGGAAGTGGTGGAGATTCGCAAGATGCAAGTCAGGTGGAAAATCGGTGGATAATTGATTGAGCATCTTTGCTCTGACACGGAATTAACTTTCAACTGATTAGGGGCTACGGGGGGTTTGCCTAAGGCTTACATAGTTTCAATTTAATTTAAATACATAGATTTAATGTAGCTGTTCACACTCAGTATCTAATTATGGTAATTAAATATATATATATGAATGGTTTATGGGGTCTGACATGACTCTGTCTGCCTGTAACATAAATGTTCCATTCTTATAAAAGCCTTAAAATATATTAAAAAAATCAAGAACTTTAAGCTTGATTTGTTGTGAAACACAGACCAATATTTGAGTTAGATATTAGGAGTATCTTCTTGATTCTTTCGCTCAGTATTAAAAGGTGTCTGGAAAGCACTAACTTTATTGGCATGACAACCTCTTTGAGCTTTTTATTCTCTCTAGAGAGGAAACTCCAGATTTATTCATGTCATAGATTCCTCCTGACAGAAAGCTAGTTATGCGATGGCGTTGGTAATTTCTCTTTTGTGGCGCTTTATGGTCCAACTCAATTGCGCCCACCTGAATGCGAGTATCATGCATCATGCAAACATTGCTGGGCCATAAATATCTTAGCCACTGACCTCGACTGTTGGCTTCAACACTCCATCAGAGAGCCCGGCACTTAGTGCCCACCCAAAAATGGCCATGATGATGGAGCCCGGGTCTGAGCCGAAGACGCCAAAGACACCACATCAAGTGCCTGGGCCAGGGGCATAATGGTGCATCCAAAGTGCAGCTAATTTAAGGAAACGCTCACTCGTCGCGCGACACCGAAACGCATCCGCCGTCGCCGCCGATTGAAGCTGCGTCTCTGCGTCTCTGCGTCTCTGGGATGCCACCAGATGCACGGCGGGCTCATCCAGCTCCCAGCTCCCAGCTCCCCGATCCCCGATCCCCGATCCCCGGTCTCTCTCCTTTCCCAAAGCCTACACCAATATGGAGGCGTTCGCTGCACGGGCGCGTGACGTTCGGTGTCCACTTTTGGTTGTCAAGCAAATTACATATATGATTTTTATGTGACAAATGAGCTTAAGATGTTGTCGCCGAAGGGGCAGTTCGGTTTGGTTCGGTTTCAGTATGGCGTGGCTCGGATCGTCTCTCCTTCCTAGATTTCTTGGCATTTCTTTAAGCTTTTTTCAGCCCCGGGTCTAGAGATGATAGCGTGATCTGCTGCTTACTAGACCAAGTTAATATCATAGTGCCTGATTTTAATGCTTAAATTTGGTAATAAGTTATTAACACAGTGGATTCTTTGTATTTATAATTATCATAGATATTTACAACCTTGTGAGAAGTGTTATTCTTTACTCAAAGTAAACATTTATTGTTTTAGAATAGTGGTTCCCACAGCCTTAACTCGTGATTCGGTAAATATCTCCGCCCAGAAACGCACAGTATACTGAGCGAACCGGTGCTGCCAAAATGTAATTTTGTATCTTAATCTAACCTTCTTTAGGGTTAAATATTTATTTCTTAAACGTAGCCATTTTATATGCAATATTACAATAAATAGTATCCTCTTTTTCCTCATATCTTATACTTCTATCTATTTCTTACTCACAGAAATGGAACTCTAACCTGTCAAGAAATGTGTTTACTATACGTTCCAAATGATCTGGTAGAGAATTAAGTGCCTTTGTACTGGTGAAAATAGTTTTAAAAATATTATATTTTATATTATTATATTATAAATTAATCTATCTATTATTAACCCATCTCTAGGCGGCTTCTTGGATCCCGGAACTGGCTTTTACTTGCCACTTCGCTGGCCACTCACGCACAGCGACACAGTGACACATATCGAAGATGTTTCTGTGTGTTTCCAACTTGGCTTTATGATGGGTACGGGTCCATCGATTTGCATATTAATGCCGGACATGTTTAGGAACGCCCGCGCTTCTTGTTTCTGCCTTCTTGACAATCCGATCCGCTGGGACGGAGAAAAGTGAGAGTAAAGGTCTTGGCCCGGGGTCATCAGCTGCAGCTTGATTTATGTCCCGACCAGTTTCCCAGCGGATTGTTTACGATGTGTTAACTTCGGCTCGAAGAGGTGTTTGGCCATTCGACTGGAAATTCCATCAAACGGTTTTCACTGCATTAAAATCGCTCGCCGAGCTGCGTGAGTGTATTTAAAGCATTCCGGGACAAGACCAGACATTGTCATAAGACCCACGACGAAGTCCGCAAAAGTGTAACGAGTGAGCGCAAAAATGTTGATGCAATCGTTAAGTTTGGCAAATATGGTTAGAGCTCTGATTTGCGGATTCTTTGTGCGCCTTGTGAGCTGGGTGCTATGCGAAGCAGTTGTGTTCCGAACAAGATCCAATAGTTGAACTCCAGCTGAGACAGTTTCGGCTAGGAATGGCCAGAATTTTGTTAGCTTAATTAGAACACTGGTTGTGTTAAATCGGGGGTCATTTGGGCTACCTTTCTTTATATTGCGTTTAGTTCACATCATCAGAAAATCTTGGCACACGAAATGGAGTATTTTAAAACAGAAAAAAAATACTGGGGTCAGCAAGAAACTCTTTCTAAATATTTATAATATTTAAACTATATTTATATTTCTACCAGAGATGTTAGAGTAAGGATAGAAGAGACCTAGAAAGCCAGCGAAAGAACTCGAATGAGTTTTCATTTTATAGGACATTTCCTAGTTTCCTTTTTAACTAGAGTTGAGCATCCTTTTTTGCTGATACGTTGCACTTTTTTATTTGGCAACTCACGCATTGTTAACCCCTGTAACTTGGGGCATAAATCTTGCAAGATATAGCTTATTTGTGAGCTGCCATCAAACGGAAAATTCTAACATGCCTAGCATGTTCAATGTCAGCTCATTACCCGAACCTGCACTTGTTAGCTGTTGGCCTGCAGCCACCTTGGCCCTGGCCTCTTGGCGCTCGGCTTTGGGCCATAAAGGCGCGGTGACTATATCAAACGAGCTGGCAGTTATGCAGAAATTCCATAAGCGACATCACATTCTCTCATAACCCAGCATCCCAGAGGCCCAGCATCCAATGGAGCACCTCCAGCTCCAGCCCAGCTCCAGCCCAGCTCCAGCCCAACTCCAGATGGATCTCTCTCCTTAGCGCCTATTAGCTTAGCCAATACTTCAGAGTGCAGACTGTGGCCGCTGCCTGCGCCTGCGCCTGCCCGGTTGGGCCAACTTGGCTGGACCATAAATCACTGGGACGACGATGCGACTAATTAAAAAATCGACACGCTTAACTGGCAAAAGACAAAATTAACATTTGCCCAGACCACGGGAGAGCTGAGAGCTGGGAACGCGGAGAAGGACGCGATCCGGGCCTTCACCCGGGCGACTGATAGGCTTTGTCTCGTCTCCGGCCTGTGTTTGTCTTTCATTTGTTTATAGGACTTACAAGCCCTGGCATTGGCTCTTTGTCAGTGCCGGCTTTGCCAGTTAAAATTAACGACAATAATGTCAACAAGTTGTTGGTCGTTTTTTATTTATTTTTTGTCTTCTGAATACAGTTGAACTTGTATACCTCAGAACTTAATTGGTTAAAGTAATATAAATTCACTTAAAAATTATTTTTGTTAGATTATTTTTTGTGAAACTGATTAAGATGAATTACCATGTTGTATATAAAGCATCCAGTGAGATCATTCACTGGAAAAAAATAGTGTTCAAGTTGAACAGAAGGTTAAGGAAGCATTTAAACTACTTTTCACATACCTCTAGAATATGTTGCTACGAGTGGCAGATAATTAATTTTTTATGTAGTTTTAAGCTATTGAAGCCTGACTGTATTTCAGCCGGCAACCGGAAAGAGCATCTTACCAAAGTCAACTGCAATTTAAGCGCCTGGGAGCGCTTGGCCATTCTGAGATTTCTGGCTCTGCTCACCCGCACAGCCTCCCTGATGGCACTAAGTCGATAATGCATAAAAATAAGGAGTATGCTTCATTGGACTCTAATTGTTAAACGCAAACAGAGACAGGGACAGCCCTCGAGGTGAAGATGACAACGACAGTTGCTGCTGCCTGGGAAGGGACGCAGCTCCTCGGCACTGGCAAGTGCATCGATGGGCATCGGAGCCGGGAGAGAGCCGGGCAAGCCCCGGCCATGGGTCTCGACCGGCAACCACATTGCGTGTAATTAAAACGCAAACTTGGCCAAGAGCGAGAAACTTTGGGGTGAGTAAAAGCAGTTAAAGAAAATAACATATAATTTCCAAAAATTGATTCAAGAATGATTTTCGATTTAAAGGTATTTAAGTAAAAAATTTGAATTAAACTTTAGAAATCAAAGGTAAGCGAGATAAATGCCTAGGCACAAAAACAAATAATTAACATCCCGCTACAAACAACAATGATTAACTGGATTTTAAAAAACGATTACAATTTTTATTATTAGTACTTTTTAAAACATAAAATAAATCAAAACAAAAAATCCCATGCATTGACACTAGAATTCTCAACGAGTTCTAGCTGGAACCTGGTGGTAACCCCGCTGAATGTACATAAGGCTAGTAGTCGCTCTCATTTTTTGTTGTGATTTTGTTGTGATTGTGAGAGAAGGAAAGAGACACAGACTGAGAAAGAGAGGGCGAGAGTGAGAGCAAGAGCGAGAGCGATATAGAGGGTGAAGCTGGAGGTGCCGAGACAAAAATTGTTACCATGTAAGTACACAATTGTCAATGTAATAAGTTTGCAACACCTTGATCTATAGAGAATGGTATATGGCTAATTCATTTTTATCTAATTATGCTAATTATGAAATTTATGACAAATATAAATTTAAAAGGGCGGAATGCAGAAGAAAATGTTGGTTAGCACTAAGCTATAATACCCTTGTACCCTATGGGTACCGGGTAAAAAAACAGATAGGAACTAAGTGAATTATTTAGATTGTTTTTAAATGAGAGTAAATCGATATAACAATATATTATATTTAGGAATATTGATAAGAAAATAATTATGATTTTAATTATGATTATGATAATTATAATTATTATTCAGAAAAGCTAAAACTATATTATAATAAAGTTCCCTTCACACTGTTGTCTGGGTACGTGGCGTCTTCCCACCTCAACAGAATTTGAAAGACTAAGCCGGCCAAGAGATGCACCGGCTTGGCTGATTCTTAAAAGATTTGTAATCGCTGTACTTTCGAAAAGCGGCGCAGAAGTTAGCCATAAGAAAATATCGACGAAGAGAAAAATTAAAAAAAAAGAAGCTTAAATGAGTCAAGGCACAAAAACAAAAACTCCACACATCTGCGTGAGAAGTTGCCGCCGCCAAGTGGAAGACGACGACTCGCAGATGGAGGAGCTGAAGCTGGAGCTGGAGCTGGAGATGGAGATGGAGCTGGAGATGGAGAGCCATTGCCATCCGTCGCTCGTTGCATTTATTGATCGCCGCTTACCGATTATTGTTTAAGCTGTTTTCAATGCGTTTACTTTGGGTAAATATTATTTTTTCAATTTATGAGCCGCGCGTCTGCTGGGCCTGAGAGATCCCCCGGCTCAAGTCGCCGGCTTTGGCAGACAAATATCAATTGGAAATCCCAGGCCTCGAAATTGGAAATCTCGGAGATACAAACATGAGGCGCGCATCATTATAATGCCTTGCCTTGTCCTCTTTTCCACCGACTTTGACGCTCGGCATCCCGTTCCGACTCCGACTCTGACTCCTTGTGGGCTCACTCTGTTTGATATGCACCGAAATATTTTAATGTTATTAACCGATTTTCATTTAATGACAATCGTTCCTGAATAATTCGCATTTTGCTGGCTGTGATGAGTCTGGAAAAGGCCAGGAATTGTACAACTATTTGTATCTTTGAAGTGGGTGTGGTGGTACAAAATGGAGACCAAATTGACACTTAAATTACAACTCATAGGACTTTAGCTGATTGAATTTTAAGGATGCGTAACATTATTACTTAGCTACACAACCAATAAATTGTTTTTATTTTCTCCACAGTCAACAAATTATGAGGCCAAGTTCATTAAAGCTATGTCTACCTATATAGTACTATAAATCTTTGAGCTTGCAATTCAAGTTTGTTTTTGAACTTGTATGGCGCGACTGAGAGTATCAATTAAATATCTATAAACTTAAGCTTTTAATTTATTTTGTATGTTCTCAGCAAGAATTGGGCCAATGTTTATGTGATAAATGAACAGCTAAGGGGATTAATTAAATAAATAATTACATTACGATCTCATTACCATTTTCTATTGTTTTTAGCTCACAGTAGGCGCTCGAGACTAACCTTGTTCCCAGGCTGAATAAGAACTGACACCTCATCCTTTTTTTTTGTTAATAAAAGAGCTCAGAGAAAGATACTATAATTAAATTGAAATCGGCTTTGTAAGTCAGGTGTTTAGCAACGAAAGACTGATGGTAATGCTTACATTAGGTAATTAATTGTACCTGTACGATAAACGATTCTTTTACACTCAAAAACCTAATGATTAGTCCTTACATTTGTCAAGACAGTTACAAATTACTCTCATTATAGATATATAAGAATATAAATATTTAGGATCCAAATATAGCTCATTCCCATTTATATCAAAGTGTTAAGAGGCATCTCCCATATCCGCTCCAGCTGGGAAGATAATTAACTGTGTAGCAAGTACTCGGCCTCCTTGGGAAACATTTTTGGTATTGACGACTCCCGTCCGATTCGTGGCCTGAACAGGCGCCATCTAACGCCATCGCTAGCCCGACTCCAGCCAGGCGCCACATGGTGCAAGTAGTGGCTCTCCCTCCGGCCTCGTGGTACGGCTTTGGGCATGGGTTTGGGTTTGGACTCGCACTCGGACTGAGATTCGGGTTCGGTGGCTCGACTGCTGGAAAAGATCAAACGGGGTCCGGTCCAGAGCACGTGAGACTGCGGCACGATCATCAGGATGACGATGATGATGCGGGTTCCGTTTTTGCCTCGTCTGTGGCAGCGACTGCGACTGCGGCGATTGCAGTTAGCGTTATGACGACGTTGGGAACAAGATATATGACGCCGGCATGACCATAAAACCGCTGATCTAATTAATAGGCTCGCATAGTTTTTTGCACCTGCATTTGGTGCGTGCAAATTTGTTCGATTTACTTTCGATTCTCCTCTCCCATGGCAGCCGCGGCACAGTTGCCATTGCCAAACATGATCGAGAGGCGGTACGTGTTTGTGTGATATAATCGCACTCCCTCGGCCGGGAGGGAGGCGTGCTAGCCAGGGGAGTCTCTGGCTCTGCCTCTGTCCCTGTCTCCAGCGCGATGTCCCCCTGGCTACCCGATCTCCGGCTGGGTGATTGATCGAAAATCCCACTGAACTCAAGCAGCGCCGCTTTGATTGCCACTAATAAGCGTAATTTTGACTTAAACTGCAGTTAGTTTCTGGCCATACATTATGGGTATCTGCTCATAAAATCCATCGATAAATGGCACTTAAATAGCCGTTGTGGATTTAATTAAGTCGCAAATGCCTAAAGCCCATGTAGGGGCATTAAATTCTTGCCGTAATTTAAATGAAATAAATACTTTTGATATTAAATTTCATTAGCTTATTCTCTATTTTTCAGATTTCTGGCAAGAATGTGACAACTTTCCACTTGGAACCTACTTTACTTTAAAACATTAAGCCAGGAATAGTGTCAAACCCCTACAAGTGTCATATCCGCATAAGTACAAAGTCAAAGACCCGATTTGAACTTGGCATTTGCATTTAGGGGTATTAAATTCTTACCGTAATTTAAATTAAATAAATACTTTTCATATTATTAATTACCTGTATCTCTATTTTGCAGATTTCTGGTATGAATGTGACAGCTTTCTCCTTGGAACCTACTTTATTTTAAAATATTAAGCCAGGAATAGTGTCATACCCAAGACAGTGTCATATCCGCATAAGTACAGAGTCAAAGACCCGATTTGAACTTGGCATTTGTATCTACTTGCGGACTGACCACTCAATCCGCCGCCCACTTGGGAGTCCCCTGACCATTCCCGGCACCATCCCGCTAATTGGACATTCACACTTGGCCACATTTTCGGGGCGGCGCAAATGAGAGCCGCCGGTGGTTTCCCGATGTGGAAACCCCACACACCCAAAATAGGCAGCTTGTAAGCGCCAACCGGAGAGCTGCACATGGTAAGTGGTGCAATGGTAACAAAAGATCGCCTCCAGTCGAGGTGGATGGTGGCCAGGATGTGGTAACCAGAGCAGCGCCCGGTGAAAGAGGAGAGATCCCAAAAATAGGCATACCGATGTGTGCGCATGCGCGGAATTTATGGTGACATTTGAGTGATTCGAGCGACGTGCTGCTCCTGCTGCAGAAGCGTTTGGTGTAAAGGCCAATTAAATTGGAGGAAAATTGGAGCAGCTCCCCTCTGTCCGTCCCGTCCCGTTCCTGGCCATGTAATTGCCTTTTCAACTCTGCCGATTATCCCAGATGCTGGCCGGAGTCCGGCCAAGGCATTCAATTCGTAAGTGGCCCGCGAAATTAGCGTAATTTTCTTGGGATCACCGCCGACGCCGACGCAGATGCGGACGCCGACGCGGACGCGGACGTGGACATGGACGCAGATGCGGACAAGTGTCAAAGTGAAAGAGCAGGCGATTGGGGTCAGCGGTCCCTTGTTGTCCACAGCACAGGTTGACCGGTGGAAAAAATTTCCGAGAAATGCAAAGCAGTCGCATAAACTCGAACTCAAACTCTTACTCACCCTGAGAATGCACACAAAAAAATTTTAAGAAATATCCTACTGGTAAGTTTTGCTTTCATTTAATTTATTTACTTAAAGCTCACCTTAACTTACACTAAACCAATTTTAAATAGTAACTTTGATGTTAATTAATATCCTATTCTTAATATATATAAGATAGACTCATATCAAAAGCTTAATAAAATATAATGAGGTTTTTTTTTACTATATTCTATATTATAAATTATATAATTGATAAACTTGGAAAGATCACATTATAGTTTTCTATATCAGTTTAATATATTCTTTATGTTTGTATAAAATACTCTAAAATTAACCCCTATAATTTGTATTTTTTAATATATTTTTATAGTGTGATTCTCGTATTTGTACTTCCTGGAGCTGAGAAGATCCCGTGGTCACACACTTTCTGATCTCCGGCGGGCGATAAGGTGGGAGCTGTGCTCTCCCGCCCAGTTTTCTGGGCCTTGCTATCGCAGAAATCAGTGCTGGGTATAGGTTGTTGGAAAATGTCCTAATGTTATGTGCATATTTTGAATACCTTTTCATGCTTATATTTTAAATATTTATACACTTTATTTTGAATGAGTTTTAAGTTGAACCATTAATTTCCCAATCCAAGAAGTAGTTAAAACTTTTACTGCAACTCAGAAGGAATAATGCTTTATATTTGCATAAAAACAAGACACTTAAAAGGCCGCTCTTTACATTATATTATGAGGACTATTTGTGGAAATAATTATTATTAGTAGTAAATGCACTAATTTATAGGGCCAGCCTTTTAGCACAATTGAATAATAGAAATAATTAAAAAAAAGGGTTCCTAATACTGTCAAAGGGTATCTTTCCAGTGTGTGCTTTCGAAATCCTTTGGATTTAGCTTTCTGGAATGTTTATGGAACACACAAAACGATTATTCCATATTTACTTATTTTTACTCGCGTCTGGCAAGCAAACTCCGGCCGAGGCCCAGGCATATTATTTGTGCGATTAAATTGATCGCGATTGGGCCAATCCAGGAGGACGGAGGAGGATGCATCGGGGGCAGGAGACTGGAGACGAGACTCCTTTCTGGTTTGGCGGGGGCTTCTGCGGCAGTCAACTTCACGCTTCGCTCAACCATCACCAAATAAATTTCATTGAGCATCGCCGCACAGTGGGGCAAGGTGAGAGCAAATATTCAAATTATAGACCAGCGAAATATATAATATTTATTTTCAAAATATCTGGAGTATACAGCTTCAAAATATATAGGATAAAGTAAGAGGAAAAGCTGTACTTATTCGAGTTGAGTTTCTTCAAGGATCTGTTCTGATAGGCTCGGAAATTTATTTTGTAAGAAGACCACGAGTTATCCTTTTGAAGCCACGCCACTGTGGCCATTGTTCCCGACGCTGCTCCCTCGGTGTGATCCAAGGCGACGTGCCGCGTCTGCTGCTGCTGCGGCTCCTGCTCCTTGCTCCGGCCACATTCCAAGTACTTTACCTTTGCCTACACTCCTGGCCTTTCCTTTGCATTTAACTTTGCCTTTTTACCTTCACCTTGGCCAGGTTGGTAATGGGCTTTTTGCTGTTGACTGAGATGATGCTGTTGATGCTGCTCGCTGCTCGCTGCTTGCTGCATGCCCCAGCGCATGCTTCATCTGTTGCATGTAGTTACCGCTTTCATGGCTAAGTGGTTGACTGGACATGGTCGTCTCTTTTCGCAGCCTCGTCTTGGGTGCCGCAGTGCCTACTGCATCCTCCGAGCCCCAGTCCCAGCCCCAGCCGCATCCCGATCGCTATCCCGAATGCGATCCCGGCCGACCCGATCTCTCCCTTTGCTGTTGCGTGTCACGTACAAGCAATTCGCATGTTTCAAAAATGCTTTGGACATGGCTCTTCTGGTGGTGTGTGGTGTGTAGTGTGTAGAGTGTAGTGTGTGTATCTGTGTCTGTGACTCTGGTTCATCTCGCCGTCATCGTCGCGGCTTGGGGCAGGAGGTGGATAAGGAGTCGCGGGTGGTCAAGGAGCAGGAGCAGCAGCATCAGCATCAGCCGGAGGAGCTGGCCACATACTTGTGTGCGTACTTAAAAGTAAATGTTAATTCTTTTATTTATTTCCTTTGTCAGATTAAATGTTTTAAAGGTTACTCCTCGCCACGATCGCACATATTTAATATGGGGGTCCGTTGCCAGGAATCCTGAATTATGGTCTTCTAGCTTTCAAGACTTCCTCATATCTCTAAAGCATAATTTTCTTGAGCATTCACCTATTAAAATATTGCCAATGGTCCAGAGATCGAGTCCAAGTCATAACAATTGTGCCTAAGAAATGTTGTGAGTATACTTAATAGAATTTATATAAATTAAGTCTATTTAAGTAGTGATAACAGTGATGTTCTTGCTTTCAAGCGAACTTCAAAGAATTCACTATTAAGTTATTTTATTATTGAAACAAACTAGGATGTCTCTGAAAGCTCTTTTAATAAATGATCCTAGTTTTTATCCTATTTTCCTGAAGTTTAGTAGATAGAAGACATTATGCACTAGTTTTTATAGGGTTATCTTAACTCCAAGAAGTTATACATTAAAGAAGTAAATTCCAGCAGACACAAGGTAGTCTTCTTTGTTAAAATAAAAATACAAATTAAAAATATCCAATTAACATTGAAAGAAACTCAGACAACTGGCCACTTTTATAATCTCTGATTCCAGCAGTCTGCACCTTGGAGGAGCCACCTGGGATGCGGTCCTGAGGAGCTCCCTTGGGCCCACACCCTATCCAGTTCGCACGCTGCGCTTGCCAGTTGCTCGGCGTCCGAGGAGCCCCATCAATCT
Organism: Drosophila pectinifera; assembly: GCA_008042775.1. Lineage (NCBI taxonomy): Eukaryota > Metazoa > Arthropoda > Insecta > Diptera > Drosophilidae > Drosophila > Drosophila pectinifera. The sequence continues at coordinate 11,648 of VNKC01004618.1, read as the reverse complement.
GCTGTGTCAACACCCCACCCGCCCCGACCACGGTGACATCATCCAGCTCCCACTGCAGCTCCAGCCCCAGGTGAAGACATGGCCAACTTATCTCGGTGGCACTACTCCACCAGCCCGATCCCGTTTGGCTGACGTGCAATGCCCTAAAAGGACGCTGCACTCCTATTGACTTGTTAATGTGATCACTTTAACTGACCCAAATATAGTCAAACGTTTCAATTTGTGCAGCGTTTTTGGGCAATTGATAGCCGTGAGCAGAGCAAACGGCAAAAGAGAGATATACCAGTAGCAATCCCAATCCCAGTCCCAGTCCCGGCTCCACCACTGCATTTCATCGTCACCAGACGAGACTCTCCTACTATCCTCGCCTCGGCTCCACGCGTAACGCGGTGTAAATCGCCTCGGGCAATCCTCACTCCCTGACTGGCCCGGCTCGCCGTTTGAGCCCCTCTTTTGGCCGGGTCCCAGTGTTGTCCAAGATCGTCTGACGCCAGTTGACAGATTGCCCGCAGGCAGAGATTCGTGGCGTTCGTATTTGGGCCTGAGCTTGGACTTGCTCGGTGTTGATGAGTCATAGATAGGGAGGATGTTGGTGTGGATGTGGATGTGGATGAGGATGTGGTTGTGAATGTGAATGTGGATGGAGTGAATATGGATAAAGCAGCCATCCTCAGGCATGTGTTTCCAGGAATCGGTGTTAGGAAATTATTTGTGGGAGGAAACTCCGAACGGTTTAAAAGTTGGTTATTCATTAGAGTTTCCTGAAGAACATAAAAGGGTTTAATTTATATAAATGTGTTAGCTTATTCATTGAAGTTTCCTGAAGAATATAAAAGGGTGTAATATATATTGTAAATTTTGGCTTTTATTGTAAATAATTTAAGGATCAGAAACACTCTTTAAAGGGCGGAAAGGAATCAGAATAAAAGAAATACTTATACTTAATAAATACAAATATAATACATTTCCCATTTGCTGGGAAGTATTCTTTGTTCCCTGAACTCTTCATTAATTAAGCTATATGCGACCTGTGGCAGACCTCTCACGTTGCTTTCAATTTTGGCCAAATACTCGTGCCTTTTGAACCCGCCGTAGCCCCCTCGATCCGAAACAATTTGTATCTCAAGCATGACCGCAGAAATATTACCTTTGCGCTGACTTTAACTTATTACCCGTGCATGGCCACACGCTAAGCTAACAATCATTGATCATCATCCTTTCGGCCGGGCTTTCGACAATATTGAAACATTAAGCCCAGTCGAGGCACCGAGAGCGAATGCAATAAAGCCAAAGGATGGCTCAGAGCACCCTGAGAGGGCCAAGAACAACATCATTGAAAACTTTGGCCGAAACGCATTTCATTAACCTGCTGCTGCTGCTGCTTCTCCTCGGGAAGGGAGGAGCGCCTGGGTCTGGGATTCGGCTGCTGGATGCTGGGTGCTGGGTGCTGGGTTCTGGGATTTGGAATCTTAAATGCAAGGATGCTCGGGCCGGGGAGGAAGTTATGAGGCGAACGTGAGCTACACAGCATGGATCGTGGTTCGATCTTAATGCCATATTTGATTTTGTGCATCGGGAGAAAAGGATACCTGAATATTCCAGTGATACCTGGTATTATATCTTAATTAGTTTATTTTCCACCTTAACTGTGTATCACTGGTGCCTATCAAGTTGTGATCTGTTGATAAATCTATTTAATATGCATTGGAAATGCAGCTGTTCTGTGTTCTCAGTGTGAATGTGTGCCCCCACTCACGTGCAATTTTTTAGCAACTTGCTGGGACCCGAACCGGGTCTTCTAAGATCAAGAAAAGTGCCTTGGCCCGGCCCTTGCATATGGTGTGTATGGTGTGTATGGTATATGGCGAATGGTGTTCGCTCTTCAAAGGTCGTCACTGGAATCAGCCGGCGACGATCGGCGAGAAAGCCTTAACTAAGTACAAACTGGGATCTCTCAGCGTGAGCAGGTTCCAGTCCAGGCAGTCTCCTGGCCGGTGTCAGTCCGCGTCCCCGTCCCAGTCGCCGCAGTTGCAGGTCCCAGACGCAGCCAGCCCTTCCCCATCTCGCTGGGATTTCTCGTGCACCCGCCGGTATCTCCTCTGGTATGCTGCGTGTGCTCTATAGGTGGTCATTATCGCGAGGCTCTGTCCTCCTGAGTTGGGTACGTGGCAGGGAACTGGAGCTGGACCTGGACCTCGAGCTGGAGCTGGAGAAGTGGGAGTCGAACGCAGGCGGGAGAGCTGCCGAGATCCCCATCTTCGGGCTCAGAGGCCTTCTCGGAGTTGGGGATCTTCTGGCCAGTGCAACAAAGTTCGGCCGAGGCTTATCTTACGCATATTCAGATGCGTGTCATAAAAATTTCAAAGGATTGCAATGACAGAAGTTACTTAAAATTCTTACTAGCAAAAGATGTTCCCTAACAATCGTCCGTGGTAAGTTTAATATTGAACTAATAATAAATTTTATATTGTTATTTATTACTCTGGAAAATTCGAAGCAATCCATAAGAGAGTAAAGTGTAACCTATCTCAATCAAAGCCACCTAAGCTACTAATAAATGGTAAGAAAAGTGTCTACATCTTTAAGTCCTCTGGCAATACCAAAAAACCTTATTGAATTTGGGTCCTATTATGACCAATATCTGATATACATATTAAAGATTTCTAATTATTTGTATATATTCAAAATAATGTTAAACAGAAGTCCAATTTGTGTACCTAAAATAGTAACTATAAAGTATCGAATTGCTAATTCGATATAAAGCAAATCGATATTATACAAATTAAATAAATAATAAATATTAAAAAATGATGACAGAAAGCTTTTTAAATTTATTTATAAATAAATAAAGATTTTGTAGTAAGATATTTTGACCTATATCATCAGGATAACTTCCATTAAAAGGTATTTTGCACCTCAACATTTTCTATTTGATGTCAAAATAATTTAAAATTGATTATAATTTGTCTCAGTGAATTTTTTTAAGGTCTCTAAAGAAGACAAAACCTCATTCTCTTAGTTAGTTTTGTTAGAATCTCCGCTGGAGCTGCAGTCAACTGCTGCTCTAATTAATTTGCCGCTGCGTGCGTTGTGGACTTCAGGTGACAATGACCAAGACGATCCCGATCTGAGGCCCCATCCCTATCCCCACTTTTTTGGGCTCCTTGGCGCACAACTCATCGCAGAGGCAACAACAATTACAGCATTACCAACGCGGTATTGATAGACGGAAGATCCAGAGGGCCAGGTACACTCAAACAAAATTCAAATACTTTATAAATAATAATTAGATTAATGAGTTCTATATACGCCTTCTTGAGGTCATTCGTAAAAAGGCAGCTAACCATTTGCCACCACTCTTTTTTTATTTAACTTGGACTTATGAAACCCTAAAAATATTCCAGATATATTATAATATTTTCAGGTTACATATATTTTTTATTTTAAATTTTTACTTGATCTTGGAATTCAAAGGCCCCAGTTTCGTATAAAAAAACTAGTTGTCTAAGTACTGTGTATTTATGAAGAATTATATTGTAATATTCCTATTACATTGACTTATTTTTTACACATTCTATAATTATTACTAATTCTTCTTATATGTATAGTCACAATTATTAATTTCTGATATGGTCAATGTTTGAGTGGTGAACCTTTTCTAAAACCAAGTAATGCTCTCTTTAAATTAATTCAAGCAGATCTTGCCATTGAATAATATATATCTAAAATATATATAAATATATATTTATATAAAAAATATCTATATATAATAAAATATATCTATAATACTATCATAAAGTAACTTTAAACTGTACTTTAAAGTTCTAAGTGTATGACTTGAGGAGGGAGTCCGGCCAGGAGTCCGAGAGAAGTCAGAGTTAACTTCTGCTGATGCTGCGCCACTTTTGCGAGGCCGGGGCTTTACTTTATTTGATTTGTTTATGCAGATTAAAGCAAACGATCTTGATAATGACATTAACCGACAGAAGAAGCAGCAACGCAGACGCAGACGCAGCGGCAAACTGGAACAGGACTGGAGCTGGAGCTGGAGCTGGAGCTGGAGCTGGAATTGGCCTGGGAGTAGGACTGACTTGACTGGAGACAGAAACAGAAACAGAAACTTGGCCGGGAACTGCAACTGGGACTGTGTTGTGGGGATGGCTAACTTGACAGCTTTTGAAGGCGGCTTCGTGAGGATCGCACCGCAATCGTCATGCGTCCCGCTTAGCCCGTTCCGCTTAACCCTTTCCTTTCCCTGGTCCCACTGCTGACCCGGCGCTGTTTTTGGACAATGTGCTTAAAATTAATGCTCCTTAAAACCGAAACGAAGAGCGGCGACAGAGAAACCCAGAGCCGAGCTCCAGTGAAACGCATCTGAGCCCTCCTTTATCTCCGTTCCCAGCTCCGTTTCGCGTGTAGCCTAATTAGTTCGGAAACAGATTAGTCCGGGCCAAGTAGAAGGAGTCAATGAGACAAACGTCGCAGCTCATTAAAGCCCCGAAAATGTGGGACTCATGCGAAATCGGGCTCGCAAAATATGGCGTAAGCAAAATGTTTAACCAGCCTTACTCGCCCAGCAATATAAACTCAAAGCGCTCAACTTAAACACTTGACTTTATAGCTCACAAAATTGATGCCATAAAAATCTGCACCATCACAGCAAAAAGAATATTTCGGGTTGTTCACTAACCTCGTAATTTTGCTCAGTAAAAAATGGCAAAGTGAAGATCGAAGCCCCTTTCGAGGCGGGTCCATTCCCCCAGGGAGGGCATTTCTATTGCCCCGAGCGATGCCGGCAGAATTAACATTTAGCATCTTTTTCTGATCGGCGCTTACATTTCCGGTGCAGGAATCAGTCGGTATCAGCGGCAAAATTCATCATCAGCTCCTCGGCGATCAGGGCCCCTCATTTTTTGAGTTTCGTCTGCAAAAACCAGAAGATCAGCGTCCTGAGCTGAGTGCTGGAAATGAGCTCGAACCCATCATAATTATCCCCGATTTCTTTTTTCTACCGCACAGGATTTACTTTTGAGAAGGATGTCTTAAAGTTTAACTCAATTATGTGGAAGGCAAGTTTCGGCCGTGTTGATACGGGCACATTAGGGAAGGCAGGAGGGCTCCGCCGAATATTACGCGGATTTTGGGCATATCAATTACTCAGCGGAGGATCCTCAGGTGTTGGCTTATTATCGCAGCCAAATTATTAATAATTGTTACGATATAAGCATCTTCTTGGGCAACTGGAATTACTTAGCATCACTTGTGGTGGTTCTCTTCAATATATTTAGGTAAGATAATTATGAATCACTAGATTAGTTTAAAAAGCCATAGTTCAATCAACTTTCGATGACTTATAATCCCTACTATCATCCCCATCCTAATCCTTACCTGAGTCACAACATAATTAGCGTTTCTTCGACTGTGTCGGTTGCTCCTTTGAAATCCGCTGCAGTAATTAAATAAATAAACTGTCATAATTAATTTGGTGGTCCAAGGAAACACAGACGGAGACCAGAAAACCACCGATAAATGGTGACCCAAATACCTCACTAGCTCCAGCCGCTCCAGTCCAGACTCAAAGGCAAGACAAAAGACAAAGTCTTTACAAAAGTATCTTTAAAATAAGATAAAACTCGAATTAATGTCGAAGATGTCGCCCCGACTGAGTCACAATTTTACAGCGAAATAGTTATAAAAGACAAAGGGGACAAAAAACATAATCCCAATAGGTAGCCCCAAGACACAAAGTATTTATCGCTTCCGGATTGGGGAGCTGTCGTTAAAAGATCCAAGATCCAAGCTTCATATGCATAAGCGGCCATAAATGTGGCCCCATTGATTCCACGATCTTCCAGGCGGCTGCCCACGGTTGTCAACGGTTCGGCGGCTCGGACGCGTAGTTTATCTCAGCGATTTGATTGATATTCGTATCGATTGCGTTTTGCGTTTGACAAGTTTTGCAATTCGCCAACTGTGCAACCTGTTGCAGCAGAAAAACAGACTCTCGAAAGTTTTCGATTCGATTCGGCCCGCCACGGTTTCGTTTCGTTTGCACTTGAAAAAATAAATGTGAGAAGATGAGATGATAAATGATATAAGATGAGGGGTAAGGATATTTAACTTCACTGTAAGACTAAAGATAATATATAGAGCAGTGGTCCTGACTCTGGAGGCACACGCTCAGTACACACAGAAAGTAAGCAAAGCACCAGTGCTGCCAATTGTAGCTTTAAAGCTAAATCTAGCCCTTTCAGAATAAAATAGATATTGTTTAAAACAATACTATTTCTTAAGCATTATTCTTATCTTATTAGTTATGTCCTCTTGTTAGTATTTAAACACTTTAATATTCTAACTTATTTGCCTGAGAAAAACATATTTTTACCTGGCCTGTTCTTTGAGTGCAGCTTCGTTTTTTCGGCTGACTCGAATTAAATGCATTTATCAGCTTACTATATATCTGAACGTAGTGTGTGTGTGCCAAATGCATTGGCCAAATGTCGATGTGAATGACGATGGAGCCGAGCTGACAATGCCGCTGCCTTTCGCCGCTCGAGCACCTGGGAGCAGGTAAACTCGAGGCTGGATGTGGATGTGGTTACGGATTTGGTTGTCTTGAACCTGTCGGCGCATTTTCCTCGCCTGTATGACATATCGCGATAGATTTACATTGAATTTCAATAACCCGGGTAGGCAAACATAGCCAGATGAAGATGAAATGCAGGCATTTGATTCCCAATGAGCTTTCACTTTTTTGCAGCTCGGCTTAGTCGGGGGATTTTCGCTCTTCTGAGAACCATTTACCGAAGATCAACCATTTGCTAGATGGCAATCCCTACTTAATCGACTGTCTAGACCTTTGACAGGCCCTTCCATCTACCTCTGAACTCCTCAGAGGAAAATGCATCCCTAATTGCTGGTTCTTCGAACAACTTTCGGTTTCGCCTTAAATCCATTAGGCTTTGACAGGCCACCGAAGAGACAAAGCGACAACCTACAAACTTTCACCTTTAAGCAAATATTTCCATCGGCTGGCAATGCATTTCGAGTGTACATCAAACAAAACGGCAACAAATGTCATATTTAAGCGCAAGCCCAGACCCAGGCCCTACAACCAGCAACGACCGAGAGCCATCAACCTGTTGCGGCTCTGCCTCGGGGGTACTAATTACCCCATAGACCCAAAACCAAGACAAATTTGCAGCCACATATTTACATGGTGCTCAAAAGGGGGGTTGGGCCGAGACCGAAGCCGAAGCCGAAACTGAGACTGGCACTGAGACTGGGACTGAGACCCAGAGCAGACCCACCTACCAACTAAGCTTCCCAAAATGCTGGCATGCCCCATTGCATTGTTGCAGATAATTTGTACCTAGGAACACGAAGGCAAAATTAAGCATACTTGGAATAGAGCAACGACGAGGAAAATACCCTGCTTATAACAGTTAAGTTTAAAGCTATATAACACTCTCCATATATTTTCCAAATTATATTTATGTGGTTATACTTAGTATGAAGGGAACGTAGCTGTAGAGATGCAACCTCTATATACACATGTGCAAAAATAGTTTCCATATATTTTACATCCTCGCTTTACGGCCTAGATACGTTCCAATTGGCCGCAAAACGAAAAGCCGCATAATAAATAAATTATTGTGGATATATATAGATGTCAATAAGAAGTTTGTTTGACGTTAAAGCAATAACAATTTCAGATGTAAATCGAAAACGTGCCGTAATTGAAGAGGGCCCTTATAGCCAATTGCGGCCTTATAGAGGTATGGGTGTTTTATATATTCTGATACCAATCTCTGACAAACCTTATAAATAAATCCATGGACTTCCTTCCAGAGCAGTTGAGACCGAAAAATACTAAACACTTCATGCACGATAAACAAAGACCTGGCCCCTGATGTTTGTCGTCAGGCCTTCAGTTCGGGCTATCATCGCGGGCTCATCAACAATAACAATATCGACGTGGCGGCCTGGCTAGATTAAGAGGAGCTGGAGCTGGAGCTGGAGTTGGAGCTGGAGGATGAGATGTAGTCAGAGATGGAGTTGGGGCTTCATTAGCAAGCACAACAACAGCAACAAAGGCAGCCTCGGTGCCAACGAGGAGTGAAACCTTTTTAAAGAGTGAAACCCAGGCGGGGAATGTGGCTGGTGACCTCCTCCGCTTTTGTGGAATGACCCGAGATTGTAACGCCCGCCCAGGCAACTACCTAGGCCAAACTATGTATGGCAAATCAAGCCGACAACCTACACCACAGATTCCAGGCACTTGCCAAGGAGGAGTAGGGTCCTCCCATGCCCATGCCCGTGCCCGTGCCCGTGCCCGTGCCCGTGCCCAGGCCCAGCCCCCAAATGCAATCTGCGGCTCATCTCTGGTTAGTTAAATTAGCCCCGCCGGAGTGGGTAACTATCTCGCTCGCGACTATCTTTGGTAGTCATCTTTTAGCTACACATTTTGTTGATTTAATTTCCATGTTCCACTGATCCACCACTAGCATCAACTGACCACAAAAGTTCCTCTGACGGCAAAGAGACCCCAGACGAAATGCCTCACTTTTCCGTTCAGTTTTGCGCGGCAAAGTGCATAATTGGTTTATTATTTTTATTTTATTTGCTCGACACGATAACTGCAGCAGCTTCCTGCCATATCGTTCGCATCGCTGAGCAGCGACTTTCCTACTTTTCCCCTCCTTGCCAGGGGGGCTGGGAGTTTTTTTCGGCCCTACCCCATTTTCCCCAGATGCCTCGTGGCACTTGATTTTCATGGCTGGTTTTTGTCATCATTTGAAGTGTGTCCCGACGCTCCTCAACTCAGACTTCAGCTCGGAAAATAAGAGTTTTCTACACAGCGAAAAATCTTTGAAGGTACATTAAAAGTCAAAGGATTGAAATGTCTAATTATGATCTTCGGAAAGAGAAAACCTAATCACAACAAAAAGTATTATTCCCGTACAAGATAATATGGGAGATATGTTTATACTATACAAATCATCAAGTGAATTTTCTCTCCATGCTTTTTTTGTGTCTTTATTTAAATTTTTTGCTGCTTACGTTTCTCTCTCTGACTTGATAAAATATTTGTGTCGTTTTGCACTGACTGAGTTTTCCTTTTTATCGTGCCAAGGTGTGCCATCAATTGTGTCTTCCTCTGGCTGGGTTGGATTTGCCTTTCCGGCTGGATCTCTTCAGTTTTTGCGGCTCTTTCGGTTTCTGCGGCTTGCAGTAAGCCCCGACTTGGCTCGGATCCGCAGGCTGGCTTTGGCTGGAAATGGCAAAGAAATGCAAATACTCGGCGATAACCCAGATACAAGTTGTCGTTGGGCTTTGAGTTTAAGATGACTTTTCACTGATCCGGCAAAGCCACACACAAGCAACCTTGAAGCGGGAAACCAAAGCCTTTTGTGTTTTCACTGGGAAAAATAAATAAAATATGAAATTGGCTAAGCAGTCCAGGGGAAACACATACAGAAAAACTAATTAAATTAAATATTATAAGCTGCAGGAAGCCCTTTCTCTCAAATATAAATCGGTAAATATATTTTGATGCTGGTTATTCCCCCAAAATACACCTTGTTAGCCACATAGCTCTTGTTGTAGCCCAAATTCCCACATGCTAATTACAACGCTGAAAACTATCAATTACAGGCGATTCAATATTTAATTCAATCGCCGGCTTATAAATCAAAAAACATGGCAAGGTAGTCGGCTGAGATGTATGTATATGTATTGAATACCTGTTGACCATTCGGCGGGCCATTGTTAGCAGATGGCGGCTCCTAGGCAGCCGGCTCAAACAATTGGCCAATTTATTGCATGATTAGATTTTCTGTACGGGAAAAAAAAGAAACAATCCGAAAACAAGCGAAACCCAACCGAAAATCAATAAAACAAAAAGTTCTCGAGGCCCCAGAAACAGAATTGAGCAAGAAATCAAAACTTTTCAATAAAGTCCGAGACGCGACGGCGATGGCGATGGCGATGGAGATGGAGATGGGGCTGGGAAGGCTACTAGTTAGCGTACACGAAGCGATATTTGTTTTATGGAGCCGCTGTCTGCCGAGGATCCCACTCCCCCAACTCCAGCCCCCACCCCTGGGCAGACCCCTGTGCGATGTGTTGATCTTGAGATTAACAGGCAGCAGAGCCAGCAGGCAGCCGGCAACTCTCAACTCTCAACTGGCAACTGGCAACTGGCAGCAGTTAACCGACAGCCGCCGCTCATGGAGATTCAAATGAGCACGACTTTAATCACGGGTGTAGCGCACATATATATCTTTTATTTTGTATTCCGGAGTGGTCAGCCTATGGCTCCTCCTCCGCGTGTCGCTGGCGTTTTGTGAGAACAGCGCCAAACTGCTTATTAGACGCAATTAACAGCCGGCCCAGACGAGGAGGAGGAGTAGGATCGGACCGGACCGGATCGGAAACCGTAGCCGGGTAGCCGGGTGTCAGAATCAAAACCACATAGGTGACGGCGTCTACAGAGGAATGGATTTGGGATTTCGGTTCGTCATCTTTTGTCGGCATTTAGCATTAGTTGGGTGTTCATCTTTCCATTCCCTTATTTTGGTCAAACGCCGTCGCTGATTAATAGGATTTGGATTTCCCTATCCCCCGACAACTATTTGCGTTCAACGAAAACACTCATCGTTGATTTATGTCTGCTTGTGCGGACTGATTCTGATTCTTCTGGGCAATTAAAGGCTTATGCGCGGATAATGCAATAATTTAGCAGTCTTCCGGCTTTTAATTGGAAATGATGGTCTGTTAACTGGGTGGTCCTTTGCTCGGTGGCTGTGATACTTATGATTATAGGTTTAGTTTCTACGTGATTGTAAATATATATTGTTTAGAAAACCTTATTCGGCTCAAGAGATAGTCAGTAGAATAGGAAATGTATTCTTGGAGTCCTGTAAGTCAAATAATAATCTTATAAGTTTCCTATTTTCCGTTTTTCCAAAATTTAGGAAATTCAGTGATCAGGCAATAAATTCAAATGCTAGAATGGCATTTTTGTGAGTAAGAAATAGAGTATTATTATTAACCCCTTATAAAATTTTGAAAAATCGGCTAACAATTTTGTATTCAATATTTTATTATTAAATAATTAATATTTTAACGGCGAATCGAAAGATATACGACATTTGGCTATAATATCATTGTTGGCCATAATATGCTCTCCAGAAGACCTCAAATATTCGCATTTTTTAATCGACATTAATTTTTTTGACAAGTCAGAGCTTAAAATGATCATAATTAATCCAAAACAGCCTTAATTTTAATTCGTAAAGCTTTTCCATGTTAGTTTTTATTTGGTTAATTAATCTGCATATTGAGTTTAGAAAATAAACAAAATAAATTTTTTGTCAAATTTTTGACAATTTTAATGATGTAACCCCTTATAAAATTTTGAAAAATCGGCCAAATTTTTTATCTCATTTTTTTCAAATATTTAATATTTAAATAATTAAGATTTTAACGGCGATTCGGGATATATATGGCATTTGGCTGTCATTCCATTCTTGGCCAAATTATGCACTCCAGAAGACCTCAAGTATGCGGATATTTGGGTCCATAAATTGGCATTTTTATATCATAATTTTTGGAAAAATCAAACTTAAGAATAACCTTTACTT